>BRDA01080918.1:10000-15229 GCA_036984385.1 Crenuchus spilurus | reverse complement strand
CACGTTAAATCCCGCAAGTTACGTTACTTCGGTCATGTGATGAGGCAGCACATGAGAGCATTGAAGGAAGTGTTATGACTGGACTTGTGGAAGGAAGACGTGGAAGACCAAGAATAACCTGGATGGATAACATCAAGACATGGACTGGATTATCAGGTGCTAGCCTGCTACCAGCAACCAGAGACAGATGGCATTGGAGAGAAGTGACTCGTCTGTGCAGCTTACCATCGCGAAGCGATGACGGCATGTGACATGACATGACAATAAGCTGTTCATTTATTGTTTCTGGTAACACTTGAAATGTGTTAAAACATTTTTGAAAGGAGATTTTCTCTGTGCGTGTGGCCCATAGACTATATATGAAAGCTGGATAGGACAGCAGTACAGAAGTGAGGCATGCCCTCTAGTGGTTGGTTGCAGTACAATTTTAAACCCCTCCCACAACCGTTTTACTGAATGGGAGCTGCGGCCAACTTTGAAATGAGTTTCCTTCATTCAGTTATTTGTTTTAGCAGTTGTATGGTGTTAATTCCACAATCTTTACCTACACTAATAACCCTCCATTATTTCTCTTTATAATAAATGCATTTCATAGAAGTTATTTGAGGATATTTAAAGGGGTGATTGACAGCTGGTTGAGCTCATTGACAGCTTATTCTGATGGTTGTGGACACACATTCTCCACATGACTCATCACAGCAGCTAGAATTACAGCTCAGCTTATTTTACAATCTGACACTCAACACAGGTATCACCACTACAGAGCGGGCGGAGCTCAAGTGGTAACACTGTTTAGCCTTCTGTCTCTACTGAGCATGCTCTGATTGCAATTCGCATATAATGCACAAACTCAAGCAGTATGGCGGCATCAATTTCTGTGTTTTGGCTTCAAAATGGAAGTAAATGAAAACGCACTGATCATTGCTCATATAAGTATAGTGTGGCCCATATTTTAACCTACTGTAGGTGACGTCCTCGGAATGTTTCAACAACGTTACTAGAATGTTAAAAAGGGTAAATAAAACCATTCTAGAAACATCTAGAACACTTGATAGTTTGCATGTCCTAAGAAGCAAATTTGTAACATTTATAACATTCAGAAAATATTATAATACCTAAAAAATGGTTAGCTGGGCATGTAATTTACGGAAATACTTCTTAAGTTAAATGTTAAAATATATAACTTTACTGCTGGTTGACCCCTCTACTGGAACCTTACACCCCTGATGCTCTCACAGCGACAATTTCCAGAATCGCTGTGTCCCCAGCCCGTAGCGCATCAGGGAGGGTGACATGAGTAATGGAGGCCGGGGGGAACAGTCACTCAGTGCTGGCCGCAGGCACAGCCGTCCACAGGCTCGTTAGTCAAACCACAGAGTCCTCCATCAATCCAACCTCTAACAAGCAGTTCTCCTCAGGGACAGACCTGACCACTCACCCACACAGCAATGCACAGCTACACAGCCAACCTCAGCGCTAAGACATACAAACACAAACATATATACAGTACATATAAATATGCACAGACATTTAAAAACCTTTAAATCATTTTTTCACAAAAAGAATTCATGTTTAAATTCATGTTGGAGTTTGTTTCTCACATGCAAGAAAATTCTTTATTTTGTTTTTTAAACCCAATTTTCCACCCAATGTAATGTTAATCCAGGTACTGTAATGTCCCTGACCTTGGGGGGGTGAAGACTAGCACATGCCTCCTCCGATGCATGTGAAGTCATCCATCACCTCTTTTCCAAGTGCTGCTGATACAGTTGCTGGGCAGCCAACACACTGAGAGGAAAGTGCAGGATCCCCAGCTCTGATGGATCGGCTGGCAGACGCCTGAGCCATCAGACATTGCTTGCAGTGATGATGGGGGACAGCGTCATCTACCCACCCAGACAAAGCATGGCCAATTTTGCCCTCTCAGGGCTCTGGCTGCAGATGGCAAACAGCATTCATGGGAAATTTTCCATAATTTAATGGCCATTGTATCTCAGATTTTATAATAAATGTGCTATATTTCACATCAGTTGTTCAATAAAACTTGTTAATGCACAGAATACACATTATTAGGGCTGTACTGAACCCTACAAACATCTTTCTCACAGTTTATTACTTATAGAACCTTTCACCAACCCAATAAAAAATTTCAGCAATCAGTACAGAAACACACATAAATCAGGTTGAGGCAAGAGTGAGAGTGAATTGCTATGCATAGATATTAAGGATGCACCAAATACTCTACAACCAAAATTATTTCGCCAAAAAAAAAATGACAGAAACTTCAGCCAAATAAGTTAACAGATCATATTAATTTGACTGAAAATTTATGTTTCTAATGACACTGGACATTCAAAACACAGATTCATCAGCAAAGTTACACTTTGGTGGTGAAATGGAAGAAGACAACAAACTACAGGCACAACGTTGACTAAACTACACTTATTATGATGAATCCAGATTCAGATACAGCCGCTTAGCTTTGTGTTTACTCCATCAGCTGTAGTGTTAGGGACCATCTTTCAATTACCAGAAGAAAAGTGTTTCAGTGTCTGAAGCCAATGACACTCAAACACACAAAACATCCATGTGACTTACTTCATTCATTTTAAACATTTTCATGATTAATGTATTTAATATTAAATATTAGTAATAATGTAACATACATGCACCTTCATATATATATTCATATATTATTGTCTTCTAGTGTCATTTTTCTAACATTTGTTTATATACAAATATAAAAGAATAATCAATCATTCAATCAACTCATGTCATTAAACCTAATGATGTCAAACCAACTTATTAAAATACAGACATTCATTCCTGCCTAACTACAAAACTTATTTAGGGAAATAGTTTAGTTAGTAATTTTATGATGATTTAAATGACTGGACCGTGTTCAGTATTCAGCAAAATGCTTCATTTTGTTCAGTTTCAGACCAAAATGTTATTTTTGGGGCATCACTAACAGATATATGCCCAGATGCACACACACACACACACACACACACACACACTTAACCTTCATGATCTTATTTTAAGATCACCATTTCTCAAAGGCTAAAACACCTTTCATGGTGTTACCCTCTGTAACACCAACAGATACCAGAGGGACACATGACGACACATGGCTGCAACTGTGATGCTGCCAACTTTGTCGTCACAGCCTGGGGCAAGAGGGATGATCTGCTTTTTTTCTTTATCACACACACCTAATTGGCTGGAAGTTAATGACAAGGACACTACTCACTCTCCCCCACACCACAGGGGATAAACAGGATTCGAACTGTGACAGAGGTTATGGGAGGTCCCCAGGTGAACACACTTGACTTTAAGTGACCCATATATTGATGAGGGGTGCTTTAACATCTGTCCAGGGGAGGAAGAAGGTTGGCTTTGGCACCCTCACTTTTTCCTCACTTTTCAAAATCTTTCTTTAAATCAGGTCTCTGGATCCTGCTCTTACGCACGTGAGGTAAGGATCAGAGTTTAACCTACATTTACCTAAAACAGGCACTTAAACGCCACCATCTACACAGGTATGAACGAGGACAGTCTTATTTTTCTTTACAAAAATCAAGTCTATTGCAGACCTGCCTGAATACCACTATCACACTTTTGGGACATAAACTGGTGGTTAGGGATCTAGTCCTGAACCACTTCTGTGCAATTTTTTATCTTTTAACATTTTAAAAATGAACAACAGTACACACCACTTGTAGTTGATCAGTCACAGTTTTAGATGTTAGGGGACTGAAGTTTGTTTTGGTTAAAATCACATAAATTTGCCAGAAATTTAAGATGCACCTCAAATAGACTTGCTTATCTGACCCTCTATGATATGCTGTTATCTATGTGTAGAAGATGGACAAAAATAAACAGCTAAAAGTAGTGCAGCAGTGGTAGTACTCCATTCTCAGTACATCTTCACTACGTTGGCTGTAAAAAATCCCAAAAACAGTGGTTTCTGAGATGCTACCACCATTGCCACCCTTCATCTCATACCCTATTATCATGCCCTTTTGGAGTTCAGTGACATCACGTCCTCTGATGACTGTTTTACACTCTACTACAACTGGTGTGCTCACTTATTTAAACATGCAGCAAACGCTGTCATGTATCATCTGTAACGTCCCGAGTTAAGTTTATTTCAAACTTGTTGTGGTCATAATATTCTGCTATGACTGTGTGTAACTGTGCAACATTAAATGCAGGTAAAGCTGGGTAATTTTTGTGAAACAAGCAGTTGGTCAGTCCATGATATGCTACAGTCATATTCCCAGCCTCTACATTTCCATTCCTAAAGCTCTTGCAAAGATCACACAAAGCCACACACACTCTTAGCTCTTGAGGAACTGAGGATGAGGAGAGGTTAGACGAAGGCCACAGTGCAGCATCTCTCGGCAGACAGAGCTGCGACTGAAGGCGTCGGTGGCAAGTCTGAGATTCAAACGGCCGTTAGCAGAAGCTGTGCAGACGTGTGGAGACATGGAACCGCAATAATGTGATGTGACAGGAGGAAGCGGGATACAGACTCAACCTGCTGGGGGATGGGAGGGGGATGTTTTTGTGAAGGCTGTAGTAACACAAGCTGGTTCTGATAACTGGTTGAGAAAGACAGGTTGGACAAGTGTTGAAAACAGCACAAGCAGTTGAGAAAAAAAAGGGGAGATAGAGAGAGAGAGAGAGAGAGAGAGAGAGAGAGAGAGAGAGAGAGAGAGAGAGAGAGAGAGAGAGAGAGAGAAAGAGAAAGGGAGAGAGAGAGAGAGAGATAAAGAGAGAGAGAGAAATAGAGAAAGAAAGATAGAGAGAGAGAGAGAGAGAGAGAGAGAGAGAGCGTGTGGTAGCATCTCAGTTTGAGTTGTGTGAATATGCCAGACTGTGAAGTGTCAACAGGGTGTGCTGTTAAAGGAGCAGTTTGATGAAAAATCAAATACACAGATTTGTCTCATAAGCCTGATCAGCTGAGACAGGTTTAGTGTGTTTACTTCTTTAGTTCTGAATTGCATCAACAACAGGGTGACCAGATCTGAGGTGATGAAAAAGAGGACACCTTACCGGGGGTTTGGGGGCGTATACTGTATTACATGTTCAAATACTTTTTTATTATTATTAATTATTACTAAATATTGACAAATTATGATTTATATTTTATTAATAATTACTAGTTACTATTAATAATGTACTAATAATAAATATTAAATGTTATTATGAATAATAAAGTAA
>BRDA01080918.1:0-5000 GCA_036984385.1 Crenuchus spilurus | reverse complement strand
AGGACAGGGCACCAGTTCAGATTACCCAATCCACACATTGGGACACATGCTCATTCATTGCTCCTTCTGGAATTAAGAGTATTAAACCTTTTGTCTATCTCCACAGTCCAGGGAAGGCTTTCTGCTAGATGTTACAGTATTGCTGTGAGGGTTTGTTTGCATTTAGACACAAGCATTAGTGAGGTCAGGATGTTGGGTGATCACCACCTCACCTCATCCCCAACTCATCCCAAATGATGGAGCACCATCATTTCTGAGAACACAGGTCCACTGCTCCACAGCTCTATACCCCTCTAGCCCACACTTGGCATTAGGCATGGCTTTAAAAGTCCTATTCTATTAGCAGTACATCTCTACAGGGACTAGACAAGCTTTGTGTGCATTTGCACATCTGTGTCAACAATGAGTGAAACTTAAAGTAGCTGAATGCAACCATTAGAAGGGGTGTCCACAAACATTTGGACATGTAGCGTTTGAAAGATACATAGCTTTGAGGGTGACAAAATCAATACCAGGTGATGGTTTAATTGAGCTATCTTCTGTTTGATATATCAGGGTTAGTAAAATCTCTTCAAAACATTAGCAGCCATTAAAATTCATGATTGGTACACCCAAATGTTTCCAATACACAAAGTGCTTGAGCCCCTAATAATAATGTTTTCACAGTACTGGCTTACGGGTCACAGTGTCCACTGTGTTCGGATGTAGCCTTGGTCATAACATCAGTTTCGTACAGTGGCATTCACCAGGCACCCACGCTTTCCCCATAAACACAAGATTCAACTTAAATTGGACGCTTTGGGAGGCAGAAATCCAAACCAACCGGTGGAGACAGATGTCAGCATAGCTTTGCATGCACGAGCAGGCCTAAAAACTACTGGGAAATGTCAGAACTGTCAACATAATACATGCTTTCTCTGCTCGCCTTCATATAGCATTGTGTTGTAATAGTCAGAGAAGATGTTAAGATGATGTCATTCCCTGCAGTTATACTCTTAAACTGACCTTTAAAGGTGTGATAAAAGAGGCTTGGCATAGAACTTGGAATTCAATCCTGAAATTAAATGAGCATGAGTGGCAGAAGTTTGTGAAATCACAATACAAGTGCATATTCTGAGCAATTCTGCAAGTATGTAAAATACAAGTAAATAATTGTTCCATATTGTACCTTTAAATTACATATAATACCTCATTCAAAACCTCGAAAATCCTAAATATTGACATTTAATACCAAGTACACTGCAGTACTGCTATGAAGATTGAGTTTATTTATTCTCTACTTGGTTGAGACAGTGCTAATCATAATAAAACAAGCTGACAATGTGAAAAATTCCTTACTGTACCTTTAAGTTACATATAATACCTAATTCAAAACCTTCAGAATCCTAAATATTGACATTTAATACCAAGTGCACTGCAGTACTGCTATGAAGATTGAGTTTATTTATTCTGTACTTGGTTGAGACAAACCTAATCATGACAAAAACAAGCTGGCAATGTGAAAAATGACTTATTGTACCTTTAAGTTACATATAATTCCTAATGCAAAACCTTCAGAATCCTAAATATTGACATTTAATACCAAGTACACTGCAGTACTGCTATGATGCTTGAGTTTATTTATTCTGTACTTGGTTGAGACAAACCTAATCATGACAAAAACAAGCTGGCAATGTGAAAAATTACTTATTGTACCTTTAAGTTACATATAATACCTAATGTAAAACCTTCTGATTTGTGAATATTAACATCTAGCACCATGTACACTAACAAACTGCCATAAAACCTGAGTTTTCTCAATTTCTAGTTGTTTGAGACAAGCCTAATCATGATAAAACCAAGCTGGCAATGTGAAAAATTATTTATTGTACCTTTAATTTATACATAATCAAGCATTTAAAAACTGCCAGCATGACAACTATACCATAGGACCCCTATTGGGCCTTTATAGTGTCGGTGACATTAAAGATGTGCCAACTGCAGAACGATTAGCTATAAAGGTGAGGTGTGCATGGATTGTAGCCTCATGTGCTACAAAGCTCATACACTGCCACAGTAGCTAAAGGTCAGATATTTGCCCTTGATTGTGTAGGAGGAGCTCCAGAAAGCTGCTGAGAAAGCTGATTGCCATGATTCAGCAGTCTTTCTTTTCCCAGCTGTAAGAGTTATGAATATTGAAGGCAGACCCACACTGACCCCCCAGCATCCTATCTCAGCACTAGCCACAGCAGTGGTCCAGCTCGGGTCCTGAGGACCTGCCACTCAAAATGGGTCAGTGTTTGCTCTACTTTAACACACCTGATTCAACTCGTCAGGTAATTAGCAGACCCTGTATGAGCCGGATGAGGTGTGAAGCACAGGGATAGGCAGTTGGCCTCCTACATTAAAGAAGTGACCCATTGCATTTTGGCCTTTTCTAACTGGACTGTCTTATAAAAACGAAAGCTTGTGTTCACATTACAAGCATTATAACTTGGGCCCTTGGGCCCTTGTCAAATAACCTTTCCACAATTTTAGACCTAATATCTGAAATATCACAGACATATTTTATGAGTTCTACATTATTTCATGTCACTTTTTAAATAAAACATGTTAATCACATAGACTGTGCATTAATATGCAAACATCTTTTTCAAAGTTGAATTCATGTTTCTCCAACCCAACGTGTTTTATATCAATCAGTACACACACATACACACAGTTTGAGTAAACATCTGTCCAGTACACAACCTAGAGTCACTTGATTTTAACAGGAAAGAGTCTAGCTGTGGGGAAAGATTCCTTACAGAAAGGCTACTAGCTACAATGTAGCATCATGTTTCAGCAAGGCGCAGCTCACTCGTGCAGAGAAAAAAGTGCTTTAATACACAGTAAATCTGCCTGTGTTAAATCAACACTATTAGAGTTAAATTAACACTGAGGGTGTCAAAATGTAACACTCTCAGTGTTAATTTAACTCTAATAGTGTTGATTTAACACTGGCAGATTTACTGTGCATAGTGTTATTGTCAAAGTTTCATTCACCATGGCTATGTCAATCTTAAATGTCAAATAACATATACAGTCTATCAGAACCTAACATTATGGTACCAAAAACCACCAAAATGTTGAATTTTCATGGCATTTCACAGGAAATGATCTATTTCATGGATGTGAATTTGATAGGGCCCTATTTGTCCAGACTTTCTGCTGACAAAGTAATACTTGATGGTATTGATAAAATTCTATGAAAAAATGTTCTTCATGTCAACACAGCTCAAACTCCCCCCCAACACCTCCCAGGAAATTCATCTATCTCAGCATCTCTCAGGAACTCTCCCCACCTCACATCACTTCCAAACCTGATCACCAGAGGTCTCACTCACCCAAATACAGACCACATGCTCACACATATCACACTCATCTGCGCAAACTACACCCACTACAGTCTCATCACCACAGCCTATGTATACTCGACACAATGCTCAGTCCACTGTGGACCATTACCAGCCCTGTGCTGTAGCTTAACCAAGTCTCTCCACTTCCTCTGCAGTAATGTATGCCTTTGTTATATGTTTCATTTCTCTCCATCCCCAAACATGATTGGTAAATAGCTGGTAAAAAAACAGCTGGAGAACTGTAGGTAAGCTGGAAGTAACTTTCTAATACAATTTTCTCTTTCTACCCTAAATAATGCAGCAGTTACATACAGGCACCAACCAGGGCACAGCACATCAGATATATGTTCAGTTTACAACCACATTTGAAACTGGCTTAAGCCAGATTATTTGCACAGCACTGATCTGTTTTTTTAGGCCAACGGCAGCATAACAGACATAATATATGTACACTGAGTACTGACAACAGCACTGACCTTGAAATCAGTTTTAGGGTCACCTTCTCTTGAAAAGTCAATGCAGTGGTGAATATCATAGCAGAGATGCATTATGGGAGGTAATGAGTAATCTGTGTGAGTGTTTGTTGAGGTTTAGCCCATACGGTTGTTATGTAATGAATGGCCAGCGGTACTCTCACTGCAGCGATTTAGAGGAGTGTAATTATGGGTTTTTGTAGCTACTCTACGTGGGCTTCCTGTCCCTGTTCCATCTGTCTACAGTTAATTACCTTTACTCTCTTGAGAGAGAGAGAGAGAGAGAGAGAGAGAGAGAGAGAGAGAGAGAGAGAGAGGTGGGAGGAATAAGGGTGAGAGAGAGATACACACAGAGAAAGAAATAAAGAGAGGGAATGATGGTAAAATAGAGTGAGACAATTAGAGAGGCAGATTAAATTTTCAAAATTATATATATATATCAGTGGGGGATGCTCTAAGACTGCAAGGGAAGCTCAGCTTCCCCTAAAATGTCAAAAAATAAGTGATCAATAATATACTGTTGTGTGTACATGTCATTGACTAAATATGCGCTACAACGCGCTCAACTTTTGTTCAGAATCAGCTTCTTATCACTGGTAACGACGCGGCTTTCCTCTCACTCATTCCCGCAGCTTCACAGTGCTTTAAACAGGGTGGACGCTCAGCGTCCACAGACTTCAATAGCGGAGCAAAGCGTGCAGCGAAATTAGACAAGTCATTGGATGAATCCTGGCCTTTGTCCCGCCCATCAGATGCTCAGCATCTCTGGGGGTCTATGGGGCAGTGGGCTGGCCTCGGCTGGCCCGGACGCTCAGCTTATGCATGATGATTGGATGATATGTCTGAGGCTGAATCCCTTTTTGATTGACAGCTAAATGAGCGAATCAGTGATCTTTTTGTGTAAACATCCGTGGGAGTATTTTTTAAATTTCAATAGTGTTTATTGAGGTAGTTTATAGACTAATATCTCCTATTCTAGTTATTAATAGTGTATTGAGGTTGTTTATGGACTAATATATCCTATTCTAGTGATTAATAGTGTTTATTGAGGTTGATTATGGACTAATGTCTCCTATTCTAGTGATTAATAGTGTTTATTGAGGTAGTTTATGGACTAATATCTCATATTCTAGTGATTAATAGTGTTTAT
>BRDA01080917.1:17510-29146 GCA_036984385.1 Crenuchus spilurus | reverse complement strand
TGGGTTTCCCTGCTCAGACTGCTACCTCCGCGACCCGGCCCCGGATAAAGCGGTTGATAATGGATGGATGGATGGATGGATTTTGATTGGTTCTGTTATCACAGCTTCTATAGTGCTATATTATTACGATGTTGCATAATGAAGAGTGCTTACATGTGTAAATATGTAAACATAATGTTTAATAATGAATGGAAAAGCTTGCAACATTCAAATTAGTGTCTTATTCATTTTGGAAAACCACTATCCCTCTATCCTCTATCCCCTTGTTAAGTTAATTAGCTTTCTTGATTAAATTGCTAGCTTACAGTTGGAAACACTATAGAGGCGATAACCACAGGGTTCGTACACCTTTTACAAGGTAAACTTCAAGCACTTTTCAAGCACTTTCAAGGCCCATTTTCAAGTTGTTCCAGCACCTTTCAGCTGTGGTAAACTAATGATAATGGCGATATCTCAAAACTGCAATTCAGTGATAATCAATATATCGCAAAACTGAGAAAAAAAATATTTTTAAGTAAGTAAATAGCAGGAATTATGGATTTATTGGTGTCAGTTTCACACAATTTAAATACAGTGGTACCCCTACGTATGAGCATCCCCACTAACGAGTATTGCAGGAGTAGCGTAAATTAGTTCAAGTATGCCAACCGCTAGGGGCGCGGCGGTCGTAGCACCCCCTAGATGCTAGCGTAGAAGAAGAGGTCAGTCATTACATTGGACCGCTGTCCAGTGGAAGTGAAAGTTCTAGTGAAAGCGACGCAAAGAAAGCAAAAGGTAGTGAACAAGAAAGTTAGATAAATTTTACTTTTCATATGATAAGTGTAACCATGCCATACACATACGCCCGTCCTCCTCTCCTCCTTAGCTGCCACGAGTGCTGTCGTCGTCTCCACAAAGGTAAAGGGCTAATTAATTTTTCTATTATCATTCTATTTCATATTATTTGTTACTTTTTAACTACAAAATTCCTTTTCAGGTGTTTTATTTAAAAAAAACCCATATAAACACATTATTTAACATATTAAAGTATACTGTATATTGGCTGGCTGACACGGATTAATCAGTTTTACATGTATTCTTATGGTGAAAATGCATCCAGCTAACGAGCAAACCAGCTAACGAGCTTGGCTCCTGCACTAATTAAACTCGTAAGTAGGGGTACCACTGTACCAATGTTCTTCACCGCATGTTTATCTTATTCATTTGATTGAGCAGTTACTGTAATATGTCAAATTTGGGGGTGAGTTGAGAGCATTTATACATACATATACTCAAAATTTTTGTTTTGCTTTTTGTCACACTGCAAGAGATGGTTTTATGTTTGTCTTTTCATCAGATTTTGATGCTTCTTTCTTAAATATAATTAAAAATAGGAGGAAAGTGTTATTTACAATGTTTATTCTCAATACATTCACCATTAAGATTAAGGTGTTAGACTTGGAGTGTAGTAAAACATGATAACAAATACTATGCCCCTATCGCTAGCACTGTTGGCCTGTTGGGAGCACTGGCTAAAAGCCCTGTATTTTGTAATGCTGGGAGTGAACAGAGGTGGGCTACTTGTTATCATGTTTCAGTACACCCAAAGCCCATTTCACACCAGAGTTCTCCTTTAAAGTCATTTACTTCTCATATGCCAAGATCTATGTACAGTCCCTTGCAAATGGGTGACACTGGATTTTATTTAGGGGTATCAGAGTACAGAGGGCTGAATACTTATGCACAATACACTTTCCAGATTTGTATGTATTATAAAATTATGGAAAAATATCTATAAATTCCTCTCAGTTCACAATTACTTGCTACTTTGCATTGGCCTACTGCACTAAATCCTAAAAAATACACTTAAGTTTGTAGGTGTAACGTGTGGAAAAGTTAAAGGGGAATGAATACTTTTTCAGAGTACTGTACATTTGTCTACTGTAGTAGAGAAAACTGGCAGATGATAACTCTGTAACTGTATACTATACTCCGATTTACTCACATTGGCTAAATGCAATGGTACGTTTTGCAGAGTAATGTTGAAAGATGCTAAACAATTTTCGTTATGTTCACGGCATATGCCATTAATGGTCGTGCTGTAACTGACATGCGAAACTAGCGTTACCACATTTTATCACACACCATGCTTCGTAAAAATAAGCCTGCAAAACCGCCAGCTGGTGGTGCGCATACATATGCTAGCAGGCTAGCTAACGTAGCCTCCCGTCATGTTACTGCTGTTATCACCGGCCAGGGTTGCCAGGTCCAACAAAAATATCCAGCCATACGTGGAGGCGCAAGCGAAGCCTTTTTTTATTTTAAGCTCTGCAATTATTTCTTTAAGTGAACTTATTTAAATCAGATAGTTATTTATTATAAAGTAAAAGCAGTTAGAATTTCAAGCATTTTCAAGCACTTTCTCCAAAATTCCAGCACTTTCCAGGCCTGGAAAACAGAACGTTAAAATTCAAGTATTTTCCAGAATTTCAAGCACCCGTACGAACCCTGTAACTGGCATGCAAAAAAACCGTTACCACATTTTATCACACACCATGCTTCATAAAAATAAGCCTGCAAAACTGCCAGTGCGCATACATACATTAGCAGGCTAGCTAACGCAGCCTCCCGTCATGTTACTGCTGTTATCACTGATGTTGTGCCAAATTCTGACTCCCCCTCGCCTTCGCGTGCACGCACATCACACAGCGGTATGGGCAGAATGAATCACTCTGTATTTCTGTTGTTTCTGTATTTAAATAATTACTATTATCATAATTTTTCACAGAAAACAACAGAACATCTCACAAAGCACTAGTTATGTTATATGTAACAAACGGAAGTCCTAAATAAATTCATATTATTAGAACGTTGTTAAAACAAAAGACACAACCGAGATTCTGCTACAGCTCCTAACATCATCTCGTGTTATTGGTCTAAATTCTGAGACTCACTGTGTCTGCAAGGGAGCACAGCACCAGGGTTGCCAGGTCCAACAAAAATATCCAGCCCAAAGTCATTCTAAAACCCGCCCTTCAGAAGCTTAAACTAGCCGAAAATGTCTGTCACACATTTGAAGCAAATGGCAAAACAACTACGAGTGTACAACTTAGTATTTTGTTTATAAAAGATTTGTCATCAGTCCATCAAACCTTTTTCTTTTTCCCAGTCCTTGCAATATCGCCTCCCGTATTTCCTCATTTACCTGGCATATTAGCTAGTGACTGTTTTCTCCACTCTCTCTCTCTCTCTCTCTCTCGTTATGTTCTCTTCGTTACTGTTGTATTCAAACTTCCATAGTGTCGACTTAGACACTTTTGACCGCCGTGTTGAACTAATATCCTAGGCAACACCTACTTTTTTTGTTGTTTTTTGGCAGCCGCGGTGATTTTTAAAAGTAGCCCAAAAAACGCACCCCGCCACCCTTGAAATTTCACCCGTGACTGGATTTTTAAACATGCCCAATTTGGTGTGAAAAACGCAAACCTGGCAACTCTGCACAGCACAGACTGGAAGCTAGCAGGTGTCAAACGAACTCCCTGAATCAGTTGGGAGTCGGCTCCCCTTCAAAGAGCTGCTTTTCTTTATTTCACTCGCTCTTCCTTTCTTTATAATGCTATAGAATAATAACGTTATTAAAATTTTAATTTAGCCACATTAAAAAAAGCACAAAAGTGGTAAAACTATGTTGCATCTGGGGGCAAAAAGAGCTGGTTCCTCGAGAGTCAACTGCTCTTACGAGAAAGAACTGGAATTTGTTGTCACACATACGTGGAGGCGCAAGCAAAGCCTTTTTTTATTTTACGCTCAGAATTTTTTTCTGCGAACTTATTTAGTCAGATAGTTATTTATTGTAAAGTAAATGCAGTTAGAATTTCAAGCATTTTCTCAAAAATTCCAGCACTTTCCAGGCCTGGAAAACAGAACGTTAAAATTCAAGCATTTTCCAGGATTTCAAGCACCCGTACGAACCCTGAAACCAAACATACTATAGATTTATGTGCATACACTCACAAGTATAAAGAATCATTTCAGTAGTAACTATGTATGTATTAATTATGTATTATCTAACTAGCTAGATAGTAACTTTGGTTTCAAGATGTTGAGCCCAACACACACACACACACACGTCTAGTCATGTCTCATTTTCTCACCAAGCCTTATCATTATTAATCATTCAATTGACACATTTATCATGAATATTCTGCCAACATTACAGGTGAAAACGGTGCTCCTATACATAAACTCTATAGACTTTTGTCAGTCATTGTGTCATCATATTTACCTATGAATAGCAGGGTTGTACAACTTCCACCTGCACTGTTAAACAAATCTTCACTGGCTTTCCTTAAAAAATCTTCACTGAGCATCAGCACAGCTAACATGGGAGCAGTTAACATTTCTGGAAGTCCCTCCAACATGGACGAAAAAGTTTGAAACATTTATACTTTGTGTGACAATGCATATTTGTCCCAGTGAGCTGTTTACCTCTGCACAGAGCTCAGCGGCAAGTTCAATAAACGTTGGCAGACATCTGCAGCAGGCATGTCATACGACAAAATGTTTATAAAGCACATCTGTGAAATATGCATGCATGTGAAACTACTAAACAAGATACAGTGCTGAGGTAACCATTTCTAGTATGGTACATACACCTGTGAATTAATGTTGATCTTTGAGTTTAGCATTTTTAATCACAAATATCAGTAAATCTATCTTATACCATTCCGCCCTGCATTCACAAAAATCTTTATTTTCCAACATTAGGTGACATCTCAGAGAAAATCAGAGAGATTTGCATCCAGACAAGACTAAACTGATCACACAAGGTCCAAGTTAGTTTAAAAAAAACAGTAGGCAATTGAGCCTGTAATTTTCACAGGAGTTCACGTCCTAAACTTAAAGTAGAAACTCTGGTATGCATGTTGAATCATTGGATATACAACACAACTGGAAGACATTTAACACTACTATTTAAACTTGCACATTAAAGAACATAGTGTGAGAACAGTCTATTCTCATGTTTAAAAAGTAGGATATTGGCTGTACAGTAGAATTATACATAAAATACAAGCCACTTCTCATCTCAGAACTTCAAGTTAAGTTAAAAACACAACAGTTACTACGACCACCAGTCTATTAAAATATCCTTACATAATTAATTACATTTCCACAAAACAGGACTGTGTGACCAGCAGTGTTGGGAACGTTACTTTAAAAAAGTAATTACTTATAGTTACTCACTACTTGTTTAAAAAAGTAACTTAGTTAGTAACTGAATTACTCTATAATAAAAGTAACTCGTTACCAGGGAAAGTAACTATTTGCATTACAGTTAAAAAAAGTTATTTGTCTAAGAATAAGGATTTTTTGAAAAAGCAGTTTTCACAGTCAGTTGAAATGAGTAGCTTTTGATATTTATTGCACATCAACAGACCAGTGCAGGATAAAATCCTTTAAAATACCAAATCTTTGTTAAAAAAAAAAAAAAAAAGCAAAAGTAAACAGTTACACTATATAAAGTGCATTTGCTTCTATCAAATTAAATTAAATTCTCTCAACCTGAGACAACTGGTTTGTTCACAACAGAAGTAAGCTTAACAACAAAACCTCCTATAGTCTTATTCTTCAAAAATCAAGACTTGGCTGCTTGGCGGACTTTGCTCCGAGTCCTTTGCTAGTGGACGGCTTACTTTGGTGTCAGTGTTTCTAGCCACTAACTTTGTAGCTGCGCGGGTCGTTATGAGATGCTTTATTAAATTAGAGTTGCTTACAACAAAGTCTTCGCCCGAGGACATAATGTACACATTACATGCACGTTTTTGCCTTTAACCTCAATGAATTTGAAATAATGTTTATATCGCCACCTTGAAAATGCTAACTTTTCTTCGGCTTGCTGCTGATTCGCCATTTCTGCCATTTCGGCACACGTGTAAAAACACTGGCTCTGATTGGCTATCATAACGCTGCCTTAGCCAAACGTTTACTGACTTAAGTTAAACAGGTGTTACACCGAGAACTGTGACCTATCGAGATCTGTGACTTCTTCTATCAAGTCACAGATCTAGACAGGTCACAGTTCTCGGTGTAACACCTGTTACTCCTCACTAGCCTGGGCAGAGGTCCGCTCGGATTACTGTTAGTATATCAATATATAGTAACGCATGACCAGTAATGACCAGTAACGTCAACGGCATTGTAACGACAGGAAAAGTAATTGATTATTTTATCCCGTTCCTGACAAAATGATGTCGTTACGTAACGCCGTTATTTTTAACGCCGTTATTCGCAACACTGGTGACCAGTCACAAATAATCAGCATTCTCTTCTACTTAAACACTGACATGTGGTATTTTAAATCTATACTTGTTTTAATGAGCTTAATGACTTTAATGAGTAATTTATAACTGAACAATTAATATCAAACTGTATGTGAAAATAACACCCTGCTTGCGTTATCACTCTCACTGTAAAGGTAAAAAACAGATTAATAATTCTGTGAGGTTTAAGAAAATGTCCCTGACCTCAGTCGTATGACAGTGTTCTGGTAAAGTGGGGCTGTTGTGAAACGAGCCCTAAATACTCTGATCTACTGTCCTGTCATCCATCATACAGCCAGGCACTCAGCCACCACACAGCTACTTGGACAGGCATGAATACAGGTCCTGGGTCCCCTTCTGCGTGTATGGCACACAGAATGGGACCAGAGAAGGTGATCTCTATGAGAAGAAGGCTTTGAATGACAGGTATATACATAATTTTTTAAAAAGTTGCACCGATACAATGCCAACACACAGTTTATAAAACAAAAATAGTATGAGCAAGATATTGGCTGACAAATAGTGGTCAAATGCTCATTTATAACCAGTATTCATGGGGTGATGGTGGATAGTATACAAGCTGGAATTCCTCCAAAGGAATTAGTTTCACTGGTGTGTCAGTGCCAGCAATGTACAAACAGTGCAAAACATGCTAACAGTATGTGAAGTGCTTCAATCATCTCTCATTTCCAACTACTACAAATATGCACAGTACCACTAATGTATCTCAATGCTTCATCTTAGACTGTATGGGACAGAATGTGCTTGTCTAGAACAGTTGACAATGACCGTCATAAAGGAATCTGATCCAAGATGAGCTTCTACCAGCACTGTTGCTGTTTAAAGTGACTGTCCACAGAGGTGAGGTTCTATGAGATTTAAAGCTCACAGAAAATCCTACTGTGCTGTAAACCCCTCGACTAGTCTGTGAGATCTTAATTAAGACCTGCATGTAAAGATGTTTTGGTGATATATTTTGATGGAAATGACTAGATGGAAAAAGCTATTTAGGTTCACATTTGCCTTGCGGCTCCAGCTATAAATTAAAAGTTGAACTCCAAACATGGCTGAAAGTGGAATTGTGTCAGTATGACTTCTGGGTGAACCGTTTTTTTAATGACATGCAGGAAAAGTAAAAAGAGACAGGACAATTTGTAACATAGCTTCAGAATTTGATAAAGGTTATGACAAATATGTGTACAGTGTATGCTGCATACAAAAAGCATTGCTTATTGTTTAAACATTATTGTTTTCAAGTTTGCTAAAAAGATTATTATATAAACAAACTACCCTACAATGTGATTCAATTATTCACATACAGCTAAACACATTTAAACATTACACCTCTAATGATGTACAAAATTAGAGGTTGCATGTTCAAACAAGGGATATAGTCAATTCAATACACAATGATCAACCTCAACATTAAAATAACCTCCTCATTTCTACACTCATTGTCCATCAGCTACAATTACCATACGGATGCACTTTGTATTTCTACAATTACAAACTGTAGTCCATCTGTTTCTCTGTATACTTTGTTAGCCTTTAATCTTGATCAATGATCTGGACCTCCACAGGACCACTACAGTGCCGTTATTATTTGGGTGGTGAACTCTTAGCACTGCAGTGATGCTGATGTGGTGGTGGTGTGAGGTGCTTGTATGAGTAGATCAGATTTTATGCCTAAATATTTTTCTTTATTGAAATTACATTTTCTAATTTGAACACCATGCAAATGGATCACAAATGGAATCAACACTTTCTTTACAATAAACCAACATGTATTTGGTTGCAGTGTTTTATTCACATGATCACAAGTCACATGATCGAAAATGCCATGTTTTCTGTCTTCACTGTTAATTAATGGACAAAAACAATAGTGAACTGTAAAAAAAAAAATCACCATAAAAACAGTAAAGAACTGGCAGCAAAGTTGCCAAGAATTCACTTTTAAATGAACAGTATCATACTCTAGTGTAATTGTACAGCTTTTAATTACTGTTTTCATAAATACAGGATTTAACTGTAATTTACCACTTTAAAAACAGTTGTAGCCAGTATTTCTGAAAACGGTAATTAAATGTACAGTTACACCACAGTATAATACTGTTAATTTAAAAGTATGTTCCTGGCAACCCTGCTGCCAGTTCTTTACTGTTATTTTTTATTTATTTATTTTTTTACAGTGTGGCTTTACATCTACAAGGTGGACAAGTAAATGTAGTTGTATCTAACAGAGTGGATAGTAAGTAGACACAGTGTTTAAAAAGTCAAGCAGCACTGCTGTGTTTCATCCACTCATATCAGTGCAACACACATTAACATAACACACTATTTTCATTGTGTAGAAATAAGGAGTTAATTTTAATGCTATGGCTGACAGATACATATGTTCTTAAAACACAGCTGGTTTCAGTAGATAACATAAATGAAACTTGACAAGACCAATGACCAAGTCCAAGACAAAACCAAACAAAAACACAAAGTACAATTACCATCAAGTCCAAATTTGTTTTTTCTTATTCTTATTTCTGCTCCACATATGCAAGTTTATTCAACACTGTATGCAACTGCAATACAGCAGTTTCTTTCTGTGTCAGTCTGTCTATATATCACAAGTGACACAACTCCAGCTAAACTATGCTAGACCAAACAATTTGCTTGGAAGCTATTTGAAAATATAATTTTCCAGGGACCTTGGCAACAAATTGCAATTGTCTGCAATTCTACATGCTCAGCTGTGTGTACAGAACACTGCAGTCTACATATGCTGTCCAATATTTATAATTAAAATGTATACATACTCCATATAGCTGTCTTGAAATGATGCATCCACAGTAAACTGACAGAATTATTTAATTACATGCCCTTATTTAAAATTATAATATACTCAGAAGATTCAACAAGCAATTACATGAAAATTACTAAAACAATTTTCAGCTTAATAACAACAGTTCATCATTGTTTTCACACGATATGCAACCTATAAATATCTGCACCCATAATACTCACAGTATACACACTACACAATGCAATATGACATACTGGAACGACAATTTGTGCAGCTAAGCTAGTGCTTTCCCGATGATGGGAATTCCTTTGGGACACTCCACTTATCTCTCAAGATAAACCTGCTTAGCTTTGAAACACTGGAATTACACAGTGAGCAATGAAATTGCCATAAAAATTACAATCCAAATATCAGCAGTGCATTAATATCAAACTAAGTCTTTCAGTGCTAAGTAAGAAAATGTCTTGCCTTGTCACAAAAACAGTTTCTTTGAAATAAAATTGGTCTTACCTTGTGCCTGCATTTTAGAACCACCCCATAGGCTCCTATGGAAAAAAAGAAATTATTTAAATGTTTAAAAAGCTGGGTGCAGCTGGGTACAGTGTATATCTTTGCCATACATGACTTGCAGCATGCAATATCTAAAATCCATATTAATGTATGATCAGAGTCATAGAGAACATTAGTGTCTGAATGTTTTAAAGCTGATTCATAATTCTGTGTACTCTGTGAACATGTGTGGGCATCTTATGCAAATGTCTGTATAGGTGTCATAGTGTTTTCACACTTGTTCTGGTCGTGTTGATTGGGTCCTGCTCTCAATACTATCAGACAATCAATTGTTTCATGCACAGCTCTGCAGATTCACAGTTGAGATTTTGGAGGCAGTCATGGCTTAAGAGAAGAGAGCTTGGCTCTTGGAGAAGAAAGCTTGGGACTGTAAGTTTGATCAATCAATCCCTTGAACCAGCAAGACACACCTGAAGTGACTTTGAGTAAGGTCACTTACTCCCCAGCTTCTTCTCAGAAATTGTGGCTGATGGGGATGTCAAACACACTTGGCGAGTGTGTATACACTGTGAATGCTCACTAGTGTTTCTCTCTGTGTGTTCTGTGCATGCATGGGATAAAGGCAGGGGTCATTTTCCTGTATACATCATTTCTTCACAAACTCAGAAGTTAGCATTTTAGGTTTTGGTGCCACTGGAAAAATAGTCGCCTGTAATGCATTCCTGTTTGAAACCGGGTCAGTATTTTGCACCTATGAGCTCACTCTCATGAATATTTCAGCACAGTCGACCACATCCTACATCTCTCTCCTCCAGCTGTCCCTTTCCTTCACGTTTCAAAAAGTGTCTTTGGGAACACTGGAAGAACAGCAAGAGAGAAAACCACACAATCCACCATAATGAAGTAGGGGAGTGGCTCCAATGAAGTACAGCGTTCTTGGTTTGTGTATCAGAGCAAAGATAGGGGCTGTGCTATTTAGAGGACACACACTTTCGTCTGGTTGACTGAACAGGGGACTTAGAGCAGGGAAATCCACGCCTCATCGCCTACTAAATGGGGTTAGTTGTGGGTCATTGTGAATGAGTGTGCTCTTGGCTTCACACCCTTACAACCATGTTTTCTATTCTATACTGTAGTTGGTTTGAGTCATTTCTAAGAGGGTTTATTTTAGATTTACATTTTATTTATTTAGGAACATTATATTATTTTACAAATTATTAACTAATTACTGTTATTCATAGTAATTCTATAAATAAATGTAATATCTTCACTGACACATTTTTCAGTTATTTACCTTAAGACTCAGAGACGTAACATCTAAGCATTTACTGATCTAGAAATACATTTAATTATTGAAAGAAGACAGCGATGATGTAACATTTATCATTTGCGCTACTGATCAGAAGATGGTCATCAGACTCTGGTCATCGTTTGTCCAAAAGCCAATCAGACTTTTTAACTCTGCTGTGGTGGATGGGGGGAGGCCACTGTGGATTGAGTTAAATCCAAATCTTAATATCATCTTAATCTTGAGACTTATTACATAAGGATTTAAGTGTTTGCTAGTCTCAATGTACAGGAGTACACATATTCAATGTATATTCAATGTATACATATTTATTTATATGGATTCTGGATATACCGTTTCTGTTAATATTTTGGCTGCTCAGCTACTTTACACATCAGGTCATGTTTCACTTTATGTAAGCATTTTTATACTACATTTCTATTATATTTTGTCTTTATACTGTATTGTATGACCACTCTGACCAACCTCTGATATTTCAGATGTGTTTCTAAAAATTTTTAAGATCAAAGTAGGGTTGGGCGGTATTAGTGTTTTTCATACCGTGGTATGAGCTTGAGAAAATACCGCGGTATGCGGTATTATCGGTGGCGGCTGCTGCAGCTTTTCTTTCCGAGAATCGAATCGGTCCGATTCCTGACCCCCGCTTCCCCCGTGAGTCGACGTCGTCGGCGGTGGCTATTATGGCGTATGGCGCCATAAAAGAGTTCGAGTATGGTGCCATACT
>BRDA01080917.1:0-17500 GCA_036984385.1 Crenuchus spilurus | reverse complement strand
CCTTAGCCTGGCTAAGCTAAGAGCCTTTCTCAAGCTGTTTCACAGTCATTGTGTGGCAACACGGTTCTGAATGTTACCAGTCTTTGTAGTGTCTCAAACAGAGTCTTCTCAGTAGTGTGGCAAAACAAGAGTCTATCTGGTAGTGGCCTGGAGGAGAGAGAGCTAAACAAACGCGCGTGCACCTGCTGGTGCTCTGTGTGCGTGTCTGTCCTTTCCGTGTGCGCCGTTTTGCTCTTCGCCTCCTCCAGGGTTGCCAGGTCCAAAAAAAAAATCCAGCCCAAATTGAGTCTAAAACCCACCGTTCAGAAGCTTAAACTAGCCCATAATGTCCGTCACATGTTTGAAGCAAATGGCAAAACAACTATGAGTGTACCACTTAGTATTTTGTTTATAAGGGATTTATTATCAGACTGTTCTCTCTCTCTCTCTCTCTCTCTCTCTCTCTCATTATTGTTATGTTCAAAATTCCTTAGTGTCAACTTATACGCGTTTGCACGCCGTGTTGAAGTAATATTCTAGGCAACACTCACTTTTCTGTTGTTTTTTTAAAAGTAGCCCAAAAAACGCAAGCTGGACTGGATTTTCAAACAAGCCCAATTTAGCATGAAACCAGCAAACCTGGCAACTCTGACCTCCTCGCACTCTCTCTGCTGCAAGGCCAAACCAAAGCCACGCCCTATCCCAGATTACTCAAAAGTACACACAGCCATTGGATGCCACGTAAAACGGGAACAGCCAATCCGCAGCTCGAAGGGAGATAAGAATGTGGGGAAAGGGGAAGCAGCCTCACTACCCTGATGCACGTAACAATAACTTTACCAGAGACCGAAATAAACAATTACTTGTTTAATTTTGAAATAAAGTATCAAGTGTGTGTGTGTGTGTGTGTGTTTGTTTCTGTGAAACTGCCTCTGTGTTTTGCTGACGTGTGAAGCACGTTTAAGTCCAGGTTTTAATAGACGTCTTTTTCAATTTTGCTGCATTACCTCACGTGATTAATACCGTCATAATTTTTAGATACCGTCACCATATTTAAATACCGCGGTATAACAAAATACCGTTATAGGTTGGCGCTGCGCAAGCGGCTGCCCTGCCAGCAGTGCTGGGACCTGAATTTCCCGCAAGGGATTAATAAAGTATATATCTATCTATCTATCTATCTATCTATACCACCCAAGCCTAGATCAAAGTACTAATATAACCACAGATTAAATGAGAAAATAATGTAAGTCATCCTACAACTATGAAATATTACTGAATCAAAAAACATATTTTGAATTTAATCACAATATACAGCAGTAATACACTGTATATATCGTGCTAACTATCTTGTTATTGCTTTGCAGCCCTATATGAAATTAAATTAGGACATTTTGCATGGTCTGGGAAATACAACATTCATGTCATACTCACCCTCTCCTACAATCCCAAGGACCTCAAATTTATTCATCACATCACCAATGAGACGAATCTTCATGAAGTCAAAAGACAGAAGGAGAGGCACGAGTCCACGACGAGAGGAGATGGGGAGGACAAAGAGGTCAGGACAAGCACCACCGGTCAGCACTTGAATCAGTCATTGTAGCCAGATAGCTGTTTCCTTTTTGCCATAATGTTGGTCCCATATTCCTAACACTCACTCACATAAACTATCACACTCACACACACATTCAACTGTAAATGAAAAATAATAAAGTCTCGTTAAGTAGGGGAGACATTTTTTTGCATTCTATGCAATTTTAAAGCATGGCAGTAAACTGCTATGAAAAATGCTAATGAGGAACATATCAAACACAACATAAAAATGTTTAAAGCAGCACTATGTAAGTTTGGTGTTTTACTGACCTCTGACTGTAATATGTAATTGTGTGACACAAGCAGACTAGCATTTCCTTACACTGGTTTTGCTTACAGACCCTTCCCCATGGGGAATAATCTGATGACTGCAAGCAACTTACATTTAGAAATTTGAGAGTATGGGTGCAACAAATTGCTGACAAATTAATTAAAGCTACATGGATGAAACTTCTATGAAATTTTATAGGAATCTTTTCCAGTCTAAACACTTGCTAGCCAGCATACAGTTTCCAGCTCTTCATACTTACTCACACAGGCTATTGAGATTCCATTCTAAAGTGATTAGAGATCATAGTTAAATTCAGTTTTCTGCTTCTCCGGATGGATAGCTAACTAGCATACTCTCCACTGCTTTTATTTCTATGAGTAAACGAGATCATACTGAGGAAAGCACACTGTCCAGAAGAAATACAGACTGCACAGAGTCTTTAGAAGAGGAAAAACTTAAACCTAACCCATTATATAATTGGGACTTTACAGCCTCAAACACACCAAATTATTTTTCAACAGATACTGTCAGAGTATGGAAGTATTATCTGCATCACAAGCTGCTTTGACCACTTACATGTAGTTATTCACAAAAAAACTGTTATAGCCAAGAAAACTTTGTGCAGCAAATGTATTTTATGATACTCTAAGTGAAATAGAGAAAATTAGTTTCTTAAAAAAACCTTACGCATTTTCTATTAAACCAATTAAACATTGCTATATTTATAACAAAACCCTTCAAAGCTGTTTGACCTCTATATATATTTCACACATTAATTAATAAAACTAAATACATTCAAATTTATTTACATACATTACTACACAGACACAAACAATACAAAACTAATTTCAAAGTTAGCTATGAGCAAAAATGTTATTTACAACTTAACATGGTAATCCTAACATAATATACTATGAGCAGTGTGCTTGCTAATACTCAGTTTCACAGATAAAGGGAAGCAGTACTTTCAGTGTAGGTATGCTCTGCTCGTTCTGGACTTCTTTATTTAATGTTTTTATTACAAATCAGGCCATATTATCAGAAGTAGCCTATTTTACTCATACCTATCTTTTTAATGGTACTGTCTGATGCATGGGCACAAGTACTTTGTTCAAAACAATTTTATATAATAGGCATAATGGGTACATCTCAGGCCTCTGGACAAGCAACAGTGTGGCACTCATCTTGAAGCCTGTACTTTTGTCCTTTTTTACACATAATACTTACACACATTGTAAGAATTAGAAATTACTTAACAACACAGTATGTTTTGAGGCAAGTGTGTAATGATCTGGGCATATTTTTCTGTTAAGCCCAGATGTATTCAATCAGCCAAGACATTTTTATAGTAGAAAGTTTGCTAACACCAGAATTCAGTAATCACCTAACTAGCCCACATATTTCTGTCCAAACACATCACTAAAGTTTCTCTCAAATCACACAAACTGCATTCAAACCTGAATTCATGTCTCTTTTATTATTGTTTTTATTTTTGTAGCTAGGACTAGTTGTCCTAAAGCATGAGTAGTCTGTGATCTTACTTAAGGTCTGGATGTGGTGTGAGTGGGATTAAACATGCTTTGTTCATGTATTTTGATAGAAATAACAGGGCTATTTAGATGACTATTGAGTTCTAGTGTTTGCTACGTTAGCCTCACAGCTCCTGTTCTACATTAAAGAAGAAAAAGACAATTCCAGATATGTCTTTTTAATAAGTAAATATTATCTTTTTTAAAATAAGGTCTCACAGACTAACTTCTATGGCTTAAAAAACAGCTGCTTGTTTCACAAAGCTTCTCAGAGTATGAGTTCACATATAAGACATGTTGGTTATAATAAATAATAAAGAAACCTGATCCCACAACAGCACTGCTGCTGTCAGAAGCTTTGAGAATATGGGCCAGTATGTCTTACAGTGAACCAGAAAAACTAATAAATCCTCACTGCTACAGGTACGGCTGGTAGAAGAATGTTCCTGGATCAGATTTGTTAGTAATAAAGATAGTCATTGTCAAGAAAACTGATTGTAGATCAGTATTTCATGACTGCTTGTCTAACTGTCACCTGGATATGTTGAGGGATGTATTGATGAAGCATTTTGGTTTTACCTCACTGGGCTATTTATGGATTGAGTTCTAGCATTTGTTAGCAGTTTTGCAGTACACATTCTAAAATAACAAAGTAAAATCTGTGCTACAAACATTCCTTACATTACTGACTACATAGGTGGAAAATTGTATGAATATGACTTTTGAGTTAATTCCTACAAAGTTAATCTATGGGTCATTTGTGGGTGAAATCTGAAGGTTTATCAACTGTTCAGACCAGATGCATGCTAACACATAGTAACCATGGATATTAAACAATAATTTATTCAAACTGTGGTTAAATTATGAATAAAAAAGATCCTGTTGTAAATGCACAGATCTGATGAACATGTACTAACAGAAATGATCAACTGCCTGTCGGTGTCAATCATCTTGTGCTAGGACATACTGACCTGTACTGACTCAAACCTTGCTGAAAACACTAAATACTTATGCTCAACTGGCAGCAATCTGAGCATCAGTGCATTTTTCTTACAGGTCACTGTGAAGCCTTCAAGGAAATTATTTCATTCTAGGCCACAGCCATTAGAAAGAGGAACAGCTCAGTGATTCTGGTCACAAATAATGATATCTCATGTGCATGATGTGCACTGCAGAGAACAGATATATGCCTAATCGTAAGGCCAGCTTTAGCTCTGCACATGGTGATGATGAGGTTTCAGGGCTCAGTCACAGCCACCCTGGGCTCAGTACATGCAAGGCTTTGTGTGCTGTTTCTCGCCTTGCTGTGCTGGTGGGGTGATGAGCTCTGCCACATCAAGAACGCATGAAGGCGATGCGCTGCTCTACATCAACAGCTACCTGTATGCGTTTAATGCACGGGAGCGTGCATCTGCGTATGTATGTATGGATGCCCGCACTCGATTCGTGGATGGATAAAAGTTCATGGTGTATATGAGCCACTAAAGCCGTCTGTCGTGCCCCAGTGTGAGGGTGAAGATGGTGATTATGGTGATGGTGAAACTGACGCGCGCGGGAGAGCTTGTTGCACGACATAGCATCCTCACGCGCTCTGCCCAACGGCTCTAACGGCTGTACGACGGGCTTCACAGGCGATTTAGCACAGCTTCATCCACAATGTTAGCTCATTTCTTCACCCTTTATTCGTGAGGAGGGCAAGAAAACCTCCGATAAACCTCGCCTTTCTCAGCGAGAGCGTGTGGACGTGTGTGGGCAGGCAACGCCACAGATGTGCTAACGGTCTCTTCTCTGTGAGAAAAACACGAAAAACAGGTGCCGCGACAACATACATAAACCCAAAATAAAGAACCTAAAAAACAACCTCACGGTATAAAAACTCACTCAGGTCCTCGACGACAGCGCGCTGACACTGCACTCACGGGCGTGGAGGGATGTTTTCATCCTTTACCTGCAATGGTAACCCATCATTACAGCTGCAACACTATCCACCTCCATCCGCTCCATTCACCACCTACCAGCGTCAGTGCCACAAATACGCGATGACTGACGTGAAGCTCTGCGTATCAAAACGCCCCAAAAGCCACTTGCCGACCAATCGTGGCGGCAGAACTGCGAGATCGATCAGAAATGGGCGGGGCTTAAAGTTCGGTTGAGCAGGTTTTCCCCTATTAAACTGATGGGGTTAAATGAAAGGTTGAGTGACGTTTCCGTCATGATGTTAGAGTTGATGTTTTTATTATCAGGTGATTTTAAATTCCATTCCACGAAGGCGAAAAAGCTGTGGGTGCTATTTCCGAACAAAGACTGTAAACCAACCAGAATAAATGTATTTACAACTGAGATGTAGAATACAAACAAAACATCTGTCTAAACTAAATCCTTTCTTCTAATACCTGATCATTAATGACATAATCAATATCTTACAATATTTATTATTATTATTATTATTATTATTATTATTATTATTATTATTATTATTATTATTATTATTATTATTATTATTATATTAGTAGTAGTAGATAGTAGATAGTAGGAGTAGGTATTTATACACGCAATTCTGTGCATGTGCCCTCAAACATGTTGTGTTGTTGCTGCACTGAAGTGAAATGAATTATAAATATATACCCATATATTATACACACACACATACACACACACACACATATACCCAATGAATCCCAAATTCGTCCTAGCTAAGTATGTACATGATTTATACTCCTCAAATAACCTAAATGGCACAAACAATGTGCCTTTTTAAATATGTTTTGGAAAAGTAACTGGAAATACAACTTTTATTCTTGTTCAAACTGAGTTAAAGTGCATGAAAAATTAATAAAAGTGGAAAAACTGTAAACACTGTAAAACATTGATGTAACACTGATATGAAGGGAAAGTTTAAATCGTTCTTGGGTTATAATGTTACAAATTCAACAAAATATTATGTCTACCAAATATGGCAGCTGTATTTATACTATAACGTATCATTTACAAACTGATTATGTGACAAATTATGACGCCAATACAACCTTTATAGTTTACAGTTTAGTAGAAAAGTATATTTATTTTACTAAAATATATTTTAGCAGCATGGATTAAAAGATTTTAACCAAGTCCAAGTCCTCAAATGTGGATTTTTCCAAATTTTGAAAGAACTGCTGGAGAGGTTTTAATTTGGAGCTGCAGCAGTTACGGTGACACACAAAGCAGTCCTGCATTGCCACCTGGTGGCCGCATTAAATAGTCTCGTAAATAAAATAGCACAGTAAAACTAAAGTAAAAGTAAACTACAACAGACTGAGTCGGAGGTCTGTGAGATTTTCTGTTTACTCTTCTGTAATAGTCTACATAGTATTAATAAATATGTGAAAAAATCATTACAAATCTTAACCAATAACAAATATACAAATAACTAAATATTGTATTACATTTACTGGTGTTGTGTCAGAATTCATTGGATTTTATCAGAAATCAGAAATACTTTATTGATCCCCGAGGGAAATTACAATTTGGCAATTATGGATTATGCATGCTAATTTGCACCACGTTCAGCATTGAACTGCGTCATTATGTAGAGATGCTAAGTCACTGAAACATTATTATTCTGAGATAAGTCTGAATTTGTGTATATTTAATCATTTTGAGTGAAGCCAATATAAGTCAATATCATTGTTTTGAGTATTTCAATTATTTTTGAGATATTGTTTCATTATTTTGAGATAGTATTTCATTATTTATGAGGTACTATTTCATTATTTTGAGATAGTATTTCAATTATTTTTGAGATATTGTTTCATTATTTTGAGATAGTAATTCATTATTTTTTAGATATTATTTCATTATTTTGATATATTGTTTCATTATTTTTTTAGATATTATTTCATTGTTTTGAGATAGTACTTCAATTATTTTTGAGATATTATTTCATTATTTTTGAGATAGTATTTCAGTTATGTTTGAGATATTGTTTCATTATTTTGAGATAGTATTTCAATTATTTTTGAGATATTGTTTCATTATTATTGATATAGTTTTTTTTATTATTTTGAGATAGTATTTCAATTATTTTTTAGATATTGTTTCATAATTTTGAGATATACAGTAGTTTCATTATTTCGAGATAGTATATCAATAATTTTTTAGATATTGTTTCATTATTTTGAGATATTATTTAATTCTTTTGAGATAGTATTTCAATTTTTTTGAGATATTGTTTCATTATTATTGAGATAGTTTTTCATTATTATTGAGATAGTATTTCAATTATTTTTGAGATATTGTTTCATTATTATTGAGATATACAGTAGTTTCATTATTTCGAGATAGCATATCAATAATTTTTGATATTGTTTCATTATTTTGAGATATTATTTCTTTTTTTTTATATTATCTCAATAATTGTCATTATCAATATTATTTCACAATAGTGACTTAATATCTCAAAAGAATGAGATGACATCTCAAAATATTAACTTAAAATAAAAAACAATAATCGAATGTGTACTGTTTTTACATTTTAAGTGGTTGACTTCAGCACGTTTAGTACATAAACACGAATATAAAGATATAAACGTATTAAAATAATGATTTAAAATTATGACGTAATGAGAGCCCTGTCTCGGCGTTATTCAGGGTTAGAGCTCCTGAGGTGCGCAAGCTGTGTTTGCTGAATGAGAGGCTGAGCTGACCGCTGCTCTGTCTCATGAACTGCAGACTCTTTACGCTGGACATGCGCGGACGGGCTCCAAAAATGGCGGCCAGCACCAATGAAAGCAGAGACAAGCGCTGAGATCTGCGGCAGTAAACGGTACGTAAGACAGCGGACACCTTCTTCTGTTCATCTGTACATCCCTGATCATTTCTACAGCCGTCTGTAATGTGTGTAACACACATATAAACTCACACACATACAGATCTACATTTCCGTTATACAGCTATTCAGTACATTCTCTCTCTCTCTCTCTCTCTCTCTCTCTCTCTCTCTCTCTCTCTCTGATCCTACACTTTAAACAATCAACTAATACGTATATGTAAATATGTAGAATCTTTCTCTCCATCTCTCTTTTTTTGTCACTCCATCTCTCATTGTCTTTCATTGTTATTTAATCCCTAACTGTAAACTGATGGCTCAGTAACTTAGTTCTAAACTTAATCATAAACGTACCAATACTAACCCTAACCTTAAACCTAACCTCAGCATGCTAATCCTAAACTCAACCCTCACTGTACTATCCTAATAATAACTTAACCCATACCTCAATATTCTAATCCTAAACCTAACTCTTACCTCAGTATCCTAATCCTAAACCTAACTCTCGACTCAGTATCCTAATCCTAAACCTAACTCTCACCTCAGTATCCTAATCCTAAACCTAACCCTCACCTCAGTATCCTAAACCTTTCTATTGGGTTAAGGTCTGTTTAGGGTCATTGGCTTGCTGATAGACCCAGTGACGACCCATCTTCAGTTTTCGGGCAGAGGCCACCAGATTCTGATTCAAAATGTCCTGATATTTCAATGAGTTCATGATCCCATGTACACTTACAAAGTTCCCAGGTCCTTTGGAGGAAAAATAGGCCCAAAGCATCACCGATCCTTCCCCATAATTAACAGTGGGCATGAGGTGTTTTTTCTGCATAGTCATCCTTGGTGTTATGCAAGACCCACATAGAGTGTTTGTTGCCAAAAAGCTCTATCTTGGTCTCATCTGACCAAAGCACACGGTCCCACGTAAAATCCCAGTACCACTTGGCAAACTCTACCCGTTTACGCTTATGAGTATAACTCAGAAAAGGCTTTCTACGTGCATGCCTCCCAAACAGCTTGTTGGCATATAGATACCGCCTGATGGTTGTCTGGGAGACCTCATAACCCCAAGATGCTACTATTTGATTCAATCCTCTTACAATGAGCTTTGGAGAACTTTTTACTTCACTTACCCTCCTTCTCACTGTGCATGGTTGCAAGATACACTTGCGTCCTCTTCCAGGCTTGTTTGTCACAGCTTCAGATGTTTTGAACTTTTTGGTGATTGCTCTGACTGTAGATAAGGGCATCTGCAGGTGAGTGGCTATTTTCTTGTAGCCATTGCCTGATTTATGAAGGTCCACACACATCTGCCTAACTTGAATAGTGTGTTCTCTTCTCTTTCCCATGTTTAAGAGTGAGTAAGAGAAATAGGCCTCTGTGTAATGCCATATTTATACCCAAGGGAAACAGGAAGTGATGAATTACTAATTAAAAGGTTTCTAGATACTTTGATCCACTTTCAAAACTACAGTAGAAATGACAAATGGTTCAAATACATTTATTTCCAAGAACTTGTTAAGGGTGCCAATAATTGTGGAACAGGTCATTTTATGGGAAATAATTATTTCTTAGTTAAGATTTTTTCTTTATTTTTTTCTTTTTTTCACTTGAGTTGAAGGTTGCTTTTTTCTCATTTTTTCAGAATAAGATTATGGTTCTGCAATAAAAAAAATAATTTATTTTAAGTCTTTTAACACATTTTAACTAGGGGTGCCAATAAATATGGAGGGAGCTGTAATTTCCTGATTCCTTTTCTTTCCTGCTTCATTTTCTTTCCTGCTCCTTTTCTTTCCTGCTTCCTTCCCTTGTCTGCTTCATTTTATTTCCTGCTTCTATCCTTTTCCGGCTTCATTTTCATTCCTGCTTGCTTCCCTTGCCTGCTTAATGTTTTTCCTGCTTCTTTTTCTTTTCCTGCTTCTTTTTTCCTGCTTCATTTCCTTTCCTTCTTCCTTTTCTTTCCTGTTTGAATGTCTTTCCTGTTTCATTTCCTTTCCTGCTTCCCTTTCTTTCCTGTTTCCCTTACTTTCTTGTTTTCTTTTTTTCCTGCTTTCCTTTCTTTCCTGCTTCCTATTTTTTCCTTCCTTTTCTTTTTCTTTCCCTTTCTTTTCCTGTCCTGTCCTTTCTTCTTTTCACCTTCACTACTGTAGTTCTAATAAATGGACATTGGTGATAATGACACTCTATTTGAGTTAAAAGGCAAAATAAAAATCTTCATATACCAAAAGTATTTTATTCAAATTTTCTTCTATTACATCAAAAATAACTTTACTGGATGTGTGTTCAGAAAAAAAAACATTACTGCATTGTGAAGTACACAATGTGTAAGATGAGGAATGAAAAAGTAGTAAAAGCAGCTTTATTTCTTTGTATTGTGTTGTATTGTGTTTAAAACTTTAGCACTTTAAATATAAAGCTTTTGTGGTCTACATGTTGTTTTATCATAAATTATCCTGGATATAATATGCTCTGTTATGATTCATCGGATCTCTTTCATTCATGCACACTTGGCCTCCTTATTGGTCTTCAGTTTACTTTAGCATTGCCCTCCCTGCTATAACTCACTGTGTACAAGGAAAGCTTGCTTTTGGCACGGGGTGGAGGGGGGTGTCGGTATCCTTCAGGAGAGAGGGTTCAGGGAAATGTAGACATCGTCTGTTAATGGGAGGTGTCGGAATCCTTTTCATGTGCTCCTGTGGCCTCCTGCAGACGCACATGGTCTGATTGCCTTTTACGGCAGTTTGGAATCTTTATGACAGTTGAGCTGAATGGGAATCTCTGTCTAACACAGAGAAAGAGATGGTCAGTCGAAGAGTCTCTGTTTGTGCAGTGAGGAGCAGACGCTGAATGGAAATTTTGGCTCGAAGTTGAGTTGGCTTCTCCAACAGGGGGAACTGATTAGAGATTTGGGTTTTTGCTTTCTTTTGGCATCACCTGGACTTGTCCTTCCAGTTGGACGGATGTAAGACTGAATGTAAGAAGGCTGTAGATCATTTGCTTTGATAGCAGCTTTTTTTGTTGTTTTGCATGATCATTGTAAGAATGTACAGAACATAAAGAGTTATTCAGTACAGTGCTTTAGAAGAAGCACATCTATTTTCAGTGGATGGATAAAAAGCCATTTAAATGTTAAAGAAAACTTCACATAATGTTGAGTTGCTAAATCAGTTTTAATAAAATAAGGTTTTCCTAAAACTGTTTATCCAAGCCAAGAACCAGTTAGGATTTTTTTTATTTTTAAAAAAGAAATATCAGTGTAGCTTTAGTTTAGTTGCTAATTAAGAGGGGTTACTTTTAGATGTGCACCGATATGGAATTTTTAGGTCTGATACAATTATCATCTGTAATTAACAATGGTAAATAACATCTGATTGTGATATTGACAAACAAAACCAATGATTTTATTGCAAATAATTTAATGTATTGTCAAATTCATGTTACATTGGCATTGTTTAGAAAATTCATACTGTACAAACTGAAATTATGACACAAAACTAACAGTCGGAATCATCAGTCATAATTGCAATTTGGGGCCAATAACAATAAATCCCATTTATTGGCATTAAATATCAACCCCAATATATTATGCATGACTCCTTACCTTATCTGAACTGTTTGGTTATAGCACACTATATGCAGTTTTATTAAAAGGAATGGACACCACAAAGTGGCAATACTTAACAAAAGTCCCCCTCTACAGAGTCAACAAATGAAAGTATTTGTGTTTGCACATTTTAGTTCAGAATTAGTTTATTTTCTGAATTTACAGTACAGTATGTACACAGTATGTACACAGAAAACGTACAGTATTATTTAATATAAACACATGTTCAGAGTGTCAGTTCTTTGTCTCAAAGCCATGCAATGGTATCCCAACTTGACTGGACTGAATTAAGCAGTACTGTTCTCTCTGTTCCAGATTAGTGGTTAAGCTCTAAACTCTGCGAGTAGAAGAAAGAGAATCTGCACTTTCTGCATCAGCTTGCACGCTGTCTCAGCTGTAGCCAATTTGATCATAGCCAGGCTGAGACTTATCACTCAATAGAGAGAGCAAGGCTTTGATCCGGCGAGTCTGTTCTTGAGAAGCTTCACTAACTTATTACTGTCAGCCTCCGTACTTTGATTTTAGCACAGTTATTCATGATTTAGTGACTCTCTTGTCTTAGCAGGTGAAATGAATGGGCAGAAGTGGCTTGTGGGGGATAATCCTCACCTTCCGTAATGCTTGAAGAATGGTTTCTGAGCTGGTGTGCTAATGGACTAAAGTTTCTGTATTGCTCACAGTGTACAAAATGAGGCAAAGAACATCTGCTATAAAACAGATGGATATTATATAGCATAAGTACCATTAGCTGAAAGTCTGGATGTATTGATGTACTGGATATATTTTCACAGTGTCAGATTTCAGCCAGTCTAATTTTGAGGGACAATAGTTTATAGTTTAAAAGTTAACAACCTTTACTACAATTGACCAGGCATTAAAAGTAGACTTTTCCAGCCTAATCTTTACCACAGTGTAAGAAAATACACTTCAGTATAGCAGTATGATGTTTTGTGGTACTTTATTGATTCTCAGACACACATTTAATAGTTTGCATGTGAAGACGATGGTTAATGGTGTATTTTTATCTCCAACAAATAGATTGCTGTGTTGTCTTCAGCCATTGGATTCTTCCACTCCACTGTAAACAAGTAGTGTAACCCTGCTGACTAGTAAGATTACTGACGGCTGAATCCTAAAATTGTTAGTCCTAAAAGTCAGATTAAAAAAATCTCAGTACACAGTATATAATCAGAATATTATGACCACCTACCTAATAGTTGGAATAACCACCACTGGCATGGAGTGTTCGCTCAGTGATGATCCTTGACACTTTTCTTTGTTGCTCCTGTGTTCATTGTAGAGGTTAACTGGCCTACTATGGTCTACTCACTGGAGTTGTTATTCCCCTCTGGCATCAGTGGCCTATGGGGCACCACTGTTAAGCTGTTGGGAGGCACTCAATGTATGAAAAGTCCATTCTTATTACAGTTTCTCTGGTGTCTCTAGAACATCATACTAATTTGGCGCTTTCTGAGATGCTACCACTCTTCACCTGGTACCCTATTATCATGCCCTTTTAGATTTAGTCAGATCACGTCTTTTGCCCAAGAAGATTGTTTTGCACTCTGCAACAACTGACTGGACCCATCACTGTCTGGGACATCTCAGGTCAGGTATACTCCAAACTGGGGTGGTCCTAATTTTCTGATATGACTATTCCTTGCTTACAGTCTTTCAGGAGCAAATATGAGCATAGGATCTATTTGTCAGCAGATGTGTGAGAAAGTTATTTAAATGTTTTCAAAGAAACACTGGAAAAGTTTTGCATGTGTCCCACTATGCATATTATCATTAAATGATTAAAAGGAATTCTAAGTGTAACAAAAAAGTTGAAATTATTGGTTGTTGTAATTGACTGTGTAGTAGGATTGTCATGATAAGAGAATTTTGACTTTGATGCCAATACCATGTGTAGTATCATGATATCAAGTCAATATTCTTGATTATAAATTAAAAGCAGTCACCATTGTCTGTATTTTTTTTTTTTAATCTTTGCCCATTTTTACCCCCTTCCCAATGTAGTAGTAGCTATTTAGTGCATCCCCTTTGTTAGGACTCTCCTCATCACTTTTGTAATGTCCCTGACTCTAGGAGGGTGAAGACAAGCACAATCCTCCTCTGTTTCGTGCGATACAGCCACCGCCTCTTTTCAAACTACCGCTGATACATCATCACTGGGGAGCCAACGCGCTCAGAGGAAAGCGCAGGATTCCCAGCTCCAAATGGACCAATCAGTAGACGCCTGAGCCAGTGGACATTGCAATGTGAAAGTGATAAGGAGAGAGAGCGCCATCTACCCGCCCAGAGATAGCACTGCTAATTTTTGCTCTCTTGGACCCTGGCTTTTGATGGCAAACAACATGACCGGAATTCAAACTCGTGGTCTCTGGTCATAGTGTCGGCGTCTTAGCCTGCTTGGGGCCCACCATTATCTGTATTTGAAAGAAAGTTTAATGGTAACACTTTATAATAACTTTCATTAATAGCTCATTAACTAATGATTAATAACTGTGAACAAATCATTAGTTTATGAGAATTTCATTAACAAATGATTTACTAATAATTTGTTAACATTTGCAAAAATGAATACAGTCATTAGTAACTACATGAACTGTAATTTATGAACATTTGTTCATGTTCAACTTCTCATGAACTAATGATTTGTTCACAGTTATTAATCATTAGGTAATGGCTTATTAATGAAAGTTGTTATAAAGTGTTACCAGTTTACCTAACTGCAACTCTATCTGTTGTACAAATGTGGCATATAAGGTCATGGTTTAAATACACTAATATTCCTTCACTTGTTTCTTTCTCTAGGATGCAGTCATTTTAGCTGTGTGTTTATCTGGACTGTTCTTTCATCCCAGGCCTGATGTCACCATGGGCAAAACACCTCAGAAAGGTAACCACAGTTGTGTTTCCACTTCTTTCTTTATTTACAGTAGATGCTTTGTTCATTTAAAAATATTTTCATCACTGTGTTAGGCCATATATCTGAATTTTGTCAATTTCTCACAGAACAAAAAGATGGCAAAAGTGAAAAAGGAGGTGGCAGTGATGCAGGAGCCCCCCCACTAACTGCATGCAATGGTACAGTCCTGTCTTTGTTTACGCAAATGCAAAGTCTTCGACCTAATGTATTGTAAACTGCCTAATCCTTAACAAGTGTGTGCTTTCCTCCCATGTGTGTTTCCCAGAGCCTTTCTACTGGGAGGCTTATTTAAAGGAGACCTCCTCCATATCAGCACCCCCCAGCTGCTTTAGACAGGTATGCGTGGTTTGCTCTAGCAATGGGATCCTAATGGAAATGTTTGCTATGCAGTTTGATCCTTAGAAGAAAGGGATCTTAGTCTTAGTTCTTCTCCTTGTGCTCGTTTCACCCCAGCAATGCTCACTGAGCATGTGGACCAAGGTTTGTTCTAAAGATTTGATTTACAAATCAATGAGCTAGCATTGATTTCAGAATGTGTGCTGCATCCTTTTCCATCAGGTTATCAGCACAGTGGGCAATGGATTTGCGTAGCTATAGCCACATGCTGAGCATAACAATGACTTTATAAGTTCTAATTTACCACCAGATAACAAAATATCAAGGCAGTTTTTTAAGATTAAGATGAAAATTTACCAATGTGATTTTTACACAATGACATTTGACCTCTGCATTTAAGCCATTTGTGCAGTGAAACACACACACTAATGAGAATTTGTCCTCGAAGCAGTGGGCAGCCCTTATCCACCAGCGCCCGGGGAGCAGTTAGGGTGTAAGGTGCCTTGCTCAAGGGCACTTCAGTCATGTCCTGTCTGGGGATTGAACCAGCGACCTTCTGGTCACAAGACCAGATCCTTACCTCTAGGCCATGGCTGCCCCCAAAGTTCTGTCAGAAGTGGGATTCAAACCCATGCCTCCATTCAGAGACCAGAAACCCCGTTTCAGAGGAAGGTTCACCCCTTGAATCTGGCGCCTCCTGCTCTAGAAAACAACTCTGTTCATTTTTGCATCGCTGAGTAAGGAGAGTTTGAAACATGGAACTGAACCTCAAACACTGTTTTTCACATATATACAGAACACACCAATTCTAAAATCCTAGATTTTTCATAACAGTCTTGACTTCACCCCCAAATGCAAGTGCGTGATTGCAGTTTCAATTCCCGTACAAGGTCAGACTAACATCTTAACATGCACTGAATTCCTAACAGCCTTTCTCTTCACTCACCTCCTCCCTTGAACACTTCTCTTCCATACCATGCACATTTCTCTCTGTTTTTCCTTAGATATCCTCTCATCTCTGGAGAAGCTGTTTAATTGCAGTAATTGGTGTCAACAAACAGTGTGGGCACTGGATCAGAAATGAAAAATAAGTCAGGATAAATGTTATAATGTTATATATGTAAACCAGCTGTAAACCAGCCAATCAGAGTAAATTGTAACTCCACACCAACCATTCAGCTTTTCTCTTTACTAATCTGCTCTCTTACATACTTCCATTGAATACCATGCAAAACATCATCACATATTAAATCTCTTTATTTTTACTTCCCACCTGTTTCCTGTCAATCACACTTTTTCAGTATGAGTGCTGAGCAGCTGTAAACCGCCAATATGAGCAAAGCTTGTTAGCTCACCATAAAAGGTAAAACAGCTTGTTCCAGGAAGAGGCAAAATAATTGGGTTTTGATGTTTAAAACATCATCTGGACATTTTTATTCCAACACATACTTTCCATGCAGACATTAAAGAACAATTTAAACTGAAGACAAAATGCATACTAGGCCCTTTCAAAGGAATCTTGTGCTTTGTCAGCTCCCACAACTTTAAGTGCGTTTTGAATGCATCTATATTTTATGTCCAAATTCATAACATCTTTATATACATGACTATTGTCAAGTGGTTACGAAAGGTTGGCTGTTGGTGAACCTGCATTAAAGTCTGTCCACTGTGTTTAATATGTGTTGGTAACCCTGCTCGTTGTCTTATATCTTCAGTCCAAGGTTCCGCCCACAAATGATTTCAAAGTGGGCATGAAAGTAGAGGCACATGACCCCCGGAACTTCACCTCCATGTGTATTGCCACGGTCATGGGTATAATGGGAGTGCGCCTACGTCTGCGATTGGATGGCAGCGACAACACAAATGACTTCTTGCGATTGGTTGACTCGTCCAACATTCAGCCTGTGGGTACATGCGAGAGGGGCGGGGACATGCTGCAGCCACCACTAGGTAAGAATCACTGGTTTTTAGTGCTACAGTCAAATTTTATTAAACTGTTCATTGTTGTCATATTTTATGTTCATATGTTACATGAAGTGACATTTTAAGTCTTGTTAATGTTGATCAGTATGGATTATAGCTTATAAATAAATATTTCATTCAAAGTTTGAGAAAATTATTCTTCAGCCAGTTTCAACAATAAAACAAAGGTTTGAAATAAATCACTTTACATGTAATAAAAATACCTTTTTGAATTAAATTCTGAACTTTTTCACAATATTGAAATTTTTGGAGATGTACTACAAAATATCACAAAAAAGTAAAATGAGATCTTTAAAAAAAAAAAAGAAAAAAAAAGGAAATATCCTGAGCTAGTTTGTAGGAAAAAATGGTTTTAGCTGTTCTCCTCGACTGTCCAGCTGTTTTTTGGATTTTAATAAATTATTGTACTGATAAATTAAATTAAATGAATACCACAAATAATACTACCATGAGATGAGAGAGG
>BRDA01080916.1:0-13979 GCA_036984385.1 Crenuchus spilurus | reverse complement strand
TTTCTGGATTTGTTCTTTTAGATTATGTCTCTCACAGTGGACATGCAGCTAAGATGAACATTTCAGACCCCTCCATGATTTCTAAGTGGGAGAACATGCAAGTTCGCAGGGTGTTCAAATACTTATTTTCCTCACTGTATGTCATATTGGATCATTTTCCTCCATAAATAAATGAACAAGTGTAATATTTGTGTCTCATTTGTTTAACTGGGTTCTCTTTATCTACTTTTAGGACTTGTGTGAACATCTGATGATGTTTTATATTTATGCAGAAATATAGAACATTCTAAAGGGTTCACAAACTTTCAAGCAGCACTGTAGTGCTGTAAACCACAGTAAAACACAAAGCATAACTTTAGTGTTAGTAAACACATTGCAGTATAAATAGCTAAAATGATGTGCTTTCATCAGTAATAAATATTAATTATATTTTTGACTTAGTATACTATTGCAGTTGTGTAGTAGGCTATGCAAACAAATATCACTTAGAGATTATCTCAGATTACAAAAAAGACATTGTGTTATTCCTAATGGTGTGTTATGCAGTTTTAACTGAAGGTTACGGTGGTATGAAGTGTTTTATAACCACAGGAGCTCATTTAATGTAGGCTAATTGCTTTCACATTTCAGTTCACCTTTTTGGGGATTTTTTTTTTTTGTCTCTTTCCTGCCTCTCTTATTTTCTGAAAACTGGGTTGAGCTTTTATTAGGCAACAGCACTGATACAATGCAAACATCCTCTTGAGCAGAATGAATGCCAAGTTAAATGTGCCTAGTTAAAAAAAACAGGTGAAGGTGGACTAAACCATTTTGTGTAAGGGGTGATGGTGGCTGTCCACACAATATGTAGGCTAGAACACACAATTCAATCCATCAATCAACTGATTTATTAACCCAAAACATTAAAATTACATTAGTTAGTAACATGTATTGTGATATTTAAATTATATTAATATTTAAATGAAAATTTAATTTTAGACTTCTCAAGGGCCCTCCCCCCACTTGGGGCCCTGGTAACTCAGTCCCACTTTTCACCCCACTAGACTCCCCTGTTTGACACCATCAGTTGTGTGCCTAAGACTTTGAAGAATCTAAAATCTAAAACATGTTTTGGTTTGTTTAACACTTCTAAGTTTACTACATGATTCTTTATGTGTACCTTCATAGTCTGGATGACTTTAGTATTCATTTACAATGTAGGAAAAAAAAACCTTCATAGTCTGGATGACTTTAGTATTCATTTACAATGTAGGGAAAAAACCTCAGTATGAAGATGTAACTACAGACTCCAAACATGATTGGGTTAATTTGCTAACAAAAAAATGTGTAAATAACCACAAATCAGAAAAAAAGTTAGGCCAGTATAGAAAATCAAAAAATGTGAACCAAAATTCTTACATGTACTTTTATTTTATATGACTTTTATTTAATTACAGACAGTATGAATCCAATATTTTTTGTCATTTCAGTTGTTAATATACATCCATTTCAGGCCTGAAACACATTCCAGAGAAGCTGGCACATAGTTAATTTATGGCTAGTTTTTGGGGTTGTATGATTGTTCTGCCAAACTAATACCTTTAAAAGTAACATTGTCTTTTTGCACTGATTAATTTTGCTTCTTTTTGCAGAACAAAAGGGGAAATGTGAATCATACTGTGGATGACACATGTACTGATACATGGAGAGTAAAGACCAGGACCTAAATGAAGACCTTTCTTTTTGATGTAAAGACAAGCGAGCTTAATAGCTACATTTTAGTTTATAAGATGTAGATTTAACTGTGGATACTAGTGTGTGGAAGTCTTATCTTTTGTATCATAAGCCTGTGCTGTTTCCCATTTCCCTTTAAAATCACAACATACAATTTACTAGCAGTTTTTGCAGAGAAAGATTCTGTAATAACTATACATTTACACTTTTTGAAACTTTACAACTGTAAAAGCCTTAAACAGTCTTTGTACACTTAAGTTATAACTGTGATTGATTAACATTCATATGACAAAATGTGGACATATGTCAAGGCTATAGCTAGGACATAAACATTGGGGGGACCAAATTTACTGGACATTAATGTTGAATATAACAGGGAGTAATCAACCATTTTTGGTTGCTGGCTGAATGTGTGGCTAATTAATTTTCCTGGTAATTGACAATGATAGTAATAGACTACAATAGCTCATTTTCACCCAAAATGTTTGTTTCCATTACACAAGGATAGCAAGTGGAATATACTTTAATTAGTACAGTGCCTTGCAAAAGTGCCCCCAGTGTCAGTGATTTGAGACTGGGACAGAGGTTCACCTTCCAACAGGACAATGACCCAAAACATACTGCTAAAGCAACACTCGAGTGGTTTAGGGGGAAATGTGTAAATGTTTTGGAATGGCCTAGTCAATGTCCAGACCTTAATCTAATTGAGAATCTGTAGTGTGACTTGAAGATTGCTGTTCACCAGCGCAAACTGGAACTGGAGCAGTTTTGCCTAAGGGATTGGCAAAAATCCCAGTGGCAAGATGTGGCAAGCTCATAGAGACTTATCCAAAGTGATTTGCAGCTGTAATTGCAGCAAAAGGTGGCTTTACAAAATATTGACTTTAGAGGGTGATTAGTTATGCACGCTGAAGTTTTCTGTTATTTTGTCCTATTTCTTGTTTGCTTCACAATAAAAAGAAAATCAGAAGTTGTAGACATGTTCTGTAAATGAAAATGATGCAAACCCTCAAATAATGAATTTTAATTCCAGGTTGTGAGGTAGCAAAACATAAGCAATGGCAAGGGGGGGTGACATATTCGCAAGGCACTGTATATTGAGGAAACATTCTGAGTGTATCTGAATATTGTGGGGGGGTGGGAGACATAAAATATAGAGTGACTATGGCCTTGACATGCATAAATACAGATATTTAATATTCTGGATCAGTAGGCAGGTATTGTTACATTTTTTTCAGTGCTAAATAGTTTGTGCAATGAGAGGTTCTCTTACATTTTTCCACACAGTGTGGGTTTTACAGACTTTTACTGATCAGATCCTCTCTCTTCACAACACTCTGGAATTTTCATCTTATTTTACATCTGATTTAAGTGCTTTGTTTAAATGTCAAAGTGACAAAAAAGGTCTTTAATAAACGGTGGATAATACAGAGTGCCATACAGCCTTTGATATTCATCGGATTATTGCTTGGGGACAAGTCAGACTTTTATGAGTAATCACAGTACACTCTTTAAGAAGATGGTTCTTCAATGGATCTTTGCTAAAGGCAAAGCCATGAGAAGTCAGAGAGACATTTGCATGCTTAAATTGTTTTCTGCATGGTGAAGTGGTTCATGACTATTGATGACTGTATTGTTTTGAAAAATGGTTCTATATGGCACCAAATTGGGAAAATAGTGTGTACCCTACTCAATTCCCAATGAAAGGGAGGTGTACTCACAGTGACCCTGAACTGGATTAAGCAGTTAAGAATATAGATGGATGAATGGATGGTTCCATATGTAGTACCAAATTTGGTTCTGCTACTGTTATAATATCCAGCTTGTAACATCCAAATAACCATTTTTGGTGTTCTCGAGAAACATATGCAACAAATATTTCTGCATGTAAAAGGTTGTAAATGTTATATTAAGCATGCAAATGGTTCTTTGACTTCTGAAGGTTCTATTTCCACTACCTTTAACAAAGAACCCTTAAATAGCCTTCTTATTTAAGAGTGTAGTTCAGTGGCTGCATTTGCTATTATATCTGTAAATATCATAAAACATTTCTATGACATTTCAGTTTAAAAATCACTGCAGGGAGTATGTCAATAGCTTTTGTGTTAATAAATGTAATTTGTGTTTGTGGTTGTCTTTTTTCCCCTCACCCCTACATAATCACCATGAAATCCAAGGCCTGTAGCTCTATAATAACATCAAGTGTAGTTGATCAGCTTAATATGTTTTATTTCTTTAGTTTTGCACTGAAACCATGAAGCTACTCTGGCTAGCCACTAGTAACACTGTGGGGCTGAAACAGAAGGAGAGGATGTAGAGGTGGGAATCCAAAATGAAGCTTTATTGATAAACAAAACACCAGATGACATTAACTCACTGACATACATGATGCTGACAAGACAAATTTGAGGGAGCTATTTAGCACACTTAATCCAACAGGGATGAACAAATGGGGCTGTGTGATAATATGAGACAGGTGTATCTACAAACAAGACATGACGATTCACCAAATTAAAATCTTCTGAAGGCCATATTTAGATGGATTCATGGATGTAATTTGGGAGGGGTGGGTGGGGTGTTGGGGGGCATGGAGGACATATCCCCTGTGTAATGTTCAAGGTTGGACAGATAGGCAGACACTCGCAGATAAAATAGAAAATGTTTACTTGAAGTATAGGCTTGATACACCACATTAACCACAGCTGAAAAACATAGTTCAGGAAATGCAAACATACATACTTCTCGGATCAGCCAGGCTGAACGATAGAGCTGAATGAGACCAACTACGAGAGCTACAAAAAACAGGGCAAAGGCAAAGGAGGAATAAACACAAAAACCAAAGTCAAAAGTACCACAAAGAGGCGAGGCAAAGTGGAGTCAAAACACGAAGCAAAAGTCAAAAAAACATGAATAACCAGGAGGCAGAGAAAGAGAACGCTCGGTAAGGCACAGGGAATAGTGGCAATACTTCGCGTCCGACTGCTGGATTAAACTTCTCTTAAATAGAGTCACTGCAATTAGTCACAGGTGCAGCCGCTCAGAACTCCGGGGAGAGCGACCTTCGGACTCTGCTTTGATTGGCTGAGTGTGCGCCTCTGCGCTGCATTGCCTGCTGGGAGTTGGAGTTTTGGGTGGCGGCGGCCGGTGTGTGACTTCTGATATTATTTCCCCCCGAGGCCCCCAGCACAGCCGAATTGGTTGGGGTAGTAGAGGGAACAGATGAGGAGCGTAGTCTAGGGCAGCCCCTGGGACGTGGTGCAGGGCAGTCAGGATGGGAATGGTGAAAGTCCAAAATTATGGCAGGATCCAGCACATCCTTAGCCAGCACCCAGCACCATTCCTCCGGGCCATAATTCTCCCAATCCACAAAGTATTGTAGGCGTCCCTGATAGTAACGGGAGTCCAGGATAGCTCTTACAGGGTAAATCCCCTCAGAGGTGACCTCAGGCGGAAGAACAGCCGTATCTCCAGGTGTGACGTCATTCAGGGGACCATGGATCACCGGCTTTAACAAAGAAACGTGAAAGGTGTTAGAAAGACTAAAACGTGGTGGCAATTTCAATTTATATGCAATATCATTGATTTTCTTTTGAATTAGGAAAAGTCCTATATATTTAGATTTAAGCTTGTTACGTCCCTTAATGTCTCGTGTGGATAGCCAAACACGATCCCCAATTTTGTAGTCTGGATTCTCCCCTCAATGTCGATCTGCATACTCCTTACTCATCTTCAGGACCTCTCTGATGTGTTGATGTGTCTCCTCCCATACCCTTTCACTTCTCCGCATGCAATCGTCAACAGCAGGGACCTCCACGCCAGCTGCTGTCCATGGTGCTAGGGTGGGCTGAAAGCCGAGCACACACTGAAAAGGGGTAATACCAGTAGCGCTAGAAGTTGGAATTTTGTGCCATTTCCACCCAAAATAAATAACGGGACCAGTCAGTGGGGTTATCGTGACAGTATATTAAGAATTTAGAAAGTTCCTGGTTAACTCATTCACATTGTCCATTGTATTGAGGATGATAGCCTGAAGTAAGGCTGATATTTACTCCTAAATGTTCGAAGAATGAGCTCCATACTTGGGAAGTAAATTGAGGGCCTCTGTCCAATAAAATGTCCTCAGAAATACCAAAATTGCGGAATACATTCTGAAATAGTGCCTCGGCGGTTTGGAAGGCTGTGGGAATATGTGTGAAGGGAATGAATTTAACTGCTCGAGAGAATCTATCTACCACTGACATAATAGTGGTGTAACCATTAGATGAGGGTAAATCCGTAACATAATCTATGGCTATGTGTGACCAAGGACGGTTCGGTACAGGTAACGGCATAAGTTTGCCTGCTGGAAGTGTTTTCGGGATTTTACATTTTGCACACACCAAACAGGAAGACACGTAAGTGTGCACATCCTTACGCAGTGTTTCCCACCAATATCTAATAGAAAGAATGTTCTGTGTCCTATTTTCTCCAGGATGACCAGTAGACAATGATGCGTGTGACCAGGCTGATAGATTATCCCTAAAGGGGGCTGGTACATAAATTTTGTCCACAGGACATTGTGAAGGTACGATGGAGGTACGCAGGGCCTCTCAAATCTCTGTATCAATATCCCATGTGATGGAGGATACGACCACCCTGGGGGCGAGAATGTTCTCTGGTTCCTTTTCTGCTATCTCAGTTGAGAATTGATAGAGTCTGGACAATGAATCAGCCTTAGTGTTCTGAGAGCCTGAACGGAAAGTAACAGTAAAATTAAATCAAGAAAAGAACAAGGCCCACCTAGCCTGCCTGGGGTTCAAACGTTTAGCATTCTTGAGATATTCTAAATTCCAATGATCAGTGATAACTTGTACTGGATATTTGGCTCCTTCAGTCCAATCCCGCCATTCTTCTAACGCCAGTTTAATGGCTAAGAGTTCTCTATCACCCACTGTATAATTCTGTTCAGCCGGTGTGAGCTTGTGCAAATAGAAGGCGATAGGATGTAATTTAGAGTTATCACCGAATCTTTGAGAAAGGATGGTGCCCACACCCACACGCGAAGCGTCCACCTCAACTATGAACTGCTTTTCAGGGTCTGGCTGACGGAGGATGGGAGCAGATGTGAAGGCTGTTTTGAGATTATTAAAAGCAAAAGTGGTGGATTGGGACCATTCAAATGTTTTAGAAGTGGATCAGGTAAGGGCTGTGAGTAGCACAGCAATAGAACTGTAATGTCATATAAAACATCTATAAAAATTTGCAAAACCAAGAAAACGCTGTAATCCCTTCAAGTCCGAGGGTCTAGGCCAATTAACAACCACTGAAACCTTGGAATCGTCCATGGTTACGCCTTCAGAACTGATTATGAATCCCAAAAAGGAGACCCTAGATGCATGGAACTGACATTTCTCTGCTTTAACAAAAAGATGATTGTCCAGTAGACGTTGGAGGACAGCTCTGACATAAGCAATGTGCTCTTCCAAAGTATTAGAGAAAATCAGAATGTCATCAATATATGCCAGGGAGAAGACCCCCAACATCTCTCTTAGGACATCATTAACCAATGACTGAAAGACGGAGGGACTTAAACTAAGGCCATAAGGCATAACAAGGTATTCGTAGTGCCCCCTAGTGGTGAAAAATGCCGTTTTCCATTCGTCCCCCTTTCTTATACGAATAAAATTATAGGCGCTACGTAGGTCTAGTTTGGTGAAAATTGTGGCCCCCCTAAGTTGTTCTAAAGACGAGGTGATGAGAGGCAAGGGATAAGCATATTTCTTGCTGATCTGGTTAAGAGCACAGTAATCTATGCATGGGCGGAGACCTCCATCCTTCTTTTTAACAAAAAAAAAATCCCGCAGCCATAGGAGAGGTACAATGACGTATGAAACCCTGGTCTAACGCTTCTTGAATATAGGTATTCATAGCCTTATCTTCTTCTTGAGTTAAAGGGTATGCACGAGCCTTAGGATAAGGGTGGTTTTCGATAAGATCAATAGCGCAATCATAGGGACGATGAGGAGGTAGTGCTGTAGCCTTCTGTTTGCTAAAAACCTCCTTGAGGTCATTGTATTCTGGAGGAATGTCAATCTCTTGATCTGGAGTAGGACTCTCAATAGACGTGGAATTAAGCTTAACTGGGACTTGAGGCCTTATGACAATGTTCTAGACAAAAAGGCGACCACTTGATAATGTCTCGTTTACCCCAATCTATCTTGGGATTATGTTTCTCCAGCCAAGGAAGACCTAAAATAAGTGAGTAGGATGATTTTTCTAAAACAAAAAAAAAGATTGTTTCTATGTGTGTGGCACTGATCTGGAATTTTAAAGGGCTAGTATAGACAGAGACTCGTCCAGGTCCAAGGGGTCCACCATCCGTGGAGGAAATCTGCAGAGGTTTGGGTAATGCCACTGTAGGAATGTTGTATTTCTCCACTTACTCCATGTGGATGAAATTGCCCACGGATCCAGAGTCAATCAATGCTGAAACCAAAAAATGATTATTAGAGCAGTAAACTGTATTTGTCACCTTATATGACTTAGCACTGCTAATGTTTATTGTAGGCAAGCTCACCACATTAGCACACGGTGAACGTTCCGTGCGCTTTCCCTCCGTCAAGGCTCTGATGTTGCGTGGCCGTAATCGGCAATCCCGTAGCAGATGGTTAGGTGAGGCACAATAAAGACATAGTCCCTCTTGTCGTCTTCTGGTTCTCTCCTCTACTGATAACCGAGAAGAATCCACCTGCATAGTCTCAGCAACATCTTGGATGGGGGAAGGGAGGAGCGGTGAACTGCGAACATATGAGCGAGGATGGCTTCTTCTTTCTCTAATTAGTTGATCGATTCGAATGACCAAGTCAATGAGCTGGTCAAGTTTCAAAGATTCATCCTTACATGCCAGTTCAAAAAGAACGTCTTCATTAAGTCCCATTCTGAACATTATTATCTCATCTCATCCGCTGGCGGCCGCTAAGCTACGAAACTCCACAGAATAAGCTGATACAGTGCGGTGTCCTTGTCTAAGTTTAGGCAACAATTCACCACTAGTATGGTTCACGTGAGGATGAGCGAAAACTCTCTTGAATTTGGCAAGAAAATCAATGTAGCGGAGGCGAGAGATGCGTGGCCATACCGCAGTAGCCCATTCTAAAGCATGCCCTGTGAAAAAAGATGTAATTAGCCCAATCATAGCGGTCTCCATCTGAGTTGGTGAATTGGACATTAATATCTCACATTGCATCAGGAAACCCGCACACTTATCTGGTGTCCCGTCATATTTCTCAGGTGGAGCCACACGAAATGGTTGAGGGGAGTTAGCCATTACGCTGGAATTGCTGGGCCCAGCAACGGCAGGAGCACTGGCCTCACTCTGCCCCAGTCCAGGATCAGTTAATTTCTGCATATTAGCACAGATAAGAGTCAATTGTCCCTGTTGCTCAGAAACTTGTTGTGCAAGTTTTGTTATGCTCTGTGACATCTCCTGAAGCATATGTTGGTGTTGTCCTAACAACTGACCTTGAGATGAGATGGCATGTTTCATAGGATCTGGATCCACTGTCTGCATTGTAAAAATGGCGAAGTATTTTGTAATGTTCAAGGTTGGACAGATAGGCAGACACTCGCAGATAAAATAGAAAATGTTTACTTGAAGTATAGGCTTGATACACCACAGTAACCACAGCTGAAAAACATAGTTCAGGTGATGCAAACATACATACTTCTCGGATCAGCCAGGCTGAACGATAGAGCTGAATGAGACCAACTACGAGAGCTACAAAAAACAGGGCAAAGGCAAAGGAGGATAAAACACAAAAACCAAAGTCAAAAGTACCACAAAGAGGCGAGGCAAAGAGGAGTCAAAACACGAAGCAAAAGTCAAAAAACACGAAATACCAGGAGGTAGAGAAAGAGAACGCTCGGTAAGGCACAGGGAATAGTGGCAATACTTCGCGTCCGACTGCTGGATTAAATTTCTCTTAAATAGAGTAACTGAAATGAGTCACAGGTGCAGCCGCTAGGAACTCCGGGGCGAGCGACCTTCGGACTCTCCTTTGATTGGCTGAGTGTGCACCTCCGCGCTGCGTTGCCTGCTGGGAGTTGGAGTTTTGGGTGGCGGCGGCCAGTGTGTGACTTCTGACACCCTGTACTTTTTCAAAAGGCAGTTTTGGTCCCCTGCATTTTTTCCATCCTAAAACAATGCTGCACTAAATTAAATGGAGGCAGGTCAAGAACTAGGACCAAGTGGAAACGGCTACTTAAGCTGAGGCCTATTTCCCTGTGGACCACCCACAAAGTCATTGATTAGCTCTGCCATTCCTTCTAATGTGTGTTTACTGGTATTGTGCAAGTTGTGTTAGTTGGTCAGGAGTCCATGTTCACCTGCCACTGTAAGTTGTTAACATGTTGGGCGTTTGAATCTGTGTCTGTGTTTGGAAGCTTTGGATGAGGTGAATAGGTTCATAGTTTCTGTGATCTTTGGGTCAAACTGACCCGTGTTAACTGCTTACTTTTACTAAAAAATTAGGTATACTATTATGTAAATGAGGTCTATTGACCATACATTCCAAAAATAAGTAAAATTGGTGGTAGTGATTTGGAGTGAAGTTGATTAACAAGATGAAACAGAATTGGGTGATAATTTTATGCTACATGCTTTACAACCAGTCAGACCACAAAGGGAACAGTGAACTTAAGAGTAACAATAGAAAACTAGAAGAACAACTAGAAAACACAGTGAACTGAACGAGTTTCAGTTTTATTAAAAAGTTTATTTTTGCATACTTGGGTCTGTGAAATTTCTGTCTTTGACAACTTTGTATTTAAAGTCTCTAGGCTGTAGTTTTATACATATCTTGAACTTAATATTGTTTTGAGGTGTAGGGTACTGTAACAGACAACTGAAGCCAGGATCCAAGTGCAGGTTAGGTTTTATTAACAACCAGTGGTAGACAAAGCACTCAATGCTAGGTAGCTTAGCAAACAACACCAAAGGGGTGATCCAAAAATCAGAAACAAAGTCCAGACAGACAGTCCAAATAACCAGGTAAGACAAACCAGAGAAATCACTCAGAAATTATATGCAAACCATAATCAAGACCTCGCAACAAGATACTGAATTTTTCAGCTTATATAGCTGGGCTAACTCTATGGTGCCTGACAGTCAGTATTCTGGTGACAGTGACCTCTTGAGACTGGGAGGTAAATTGTCCTGCAAGACCAGTGATGGGAACCTCTAGTGGTGTGGAGGTGCATCGCCCTGTCGGACTGTCACAGGTACAGTACCAGTCAAACTTTTGGATGCACCTTCTCATTAAAAATGTTTTTGATCCTACACTGTAAATAAACACTGAAGTCATCCAGACTCTGAGTGAACACATAATGAATCATGTAGTAAACTTAAAAGTGTTAAACAAACCAAAACATGTTTTAGATTTTACTTCAATGTAGACACACAACTGATGTGTCAAACACATTAAGAGGCAAGAAATGCAAGTCATGAACTCTTGACAAGACACAGCTGTTAACTGAAAGCCATTCCAGGTGACTACCTCATAAAGCTGACTGAGAAAATGCCAAGAAAGCTGCATCTAAGCAAGAGGTGCCTACTGTGAAGAATGTAACATATAAACATATTCTGGTTTGTTTACTTGTTTGTTTACTAAATAATTACATATGTGTTTATTCAGAGTTTAATGACTTTAGTATTAATCTACAATGCAGAACATTTTTAAATCATGAAACACCACTGAATGTCCAGAAGGTACTGTAGATGATATGGCACTGTTCAAGCCCCCCCACCCCCATACTCAATCCAGTTGAGTGTCCCCCTCCTCTGAAATCAAACTTTTGTCCATGGATGGATCAGGTGGGGTCAGTTACAGTCTGAGGAAGGTCCATCTCTTGGAACAGGGTTGGTGATCACTGATATAGCTCAATTCATATTGTGCTAACTGCATTTAAGTCTAAACAACAATGTGTTGAGTTGCTATGTAATTTCAAATAGTCTTATGTGATTTCTAATACTATGTGGCAAACAATAATGAGCAGTCAGCTTCCATTCTGAAGCCTTTATTTGGTTTTTTTATGTATTAGCACATCTGTATTAGCTGCTCGCTTTAGCACAAAATGGAAGAAGCAAAAACCAACCATGTATTCAGTGATCTACTACACTTTATTTGCTGATCTTTACCTTTAACATCTTAGTGAAATAATATGCTGAATTATTTGACCAAGTTTAAAACAGTGAGTTGAATCACTTTGAATACACAATCATATTAGAACCTTATGACCAACCCTGGTTTGACTGAAAGTAGCCCAAGACATCACAGATGCCACATGACAGGGTTTGCTGCATGTATAAAGAAGTGAGCACACCAGTCAGCTTTAGCAGAGTGTAAAACCACCAGCATGGGCAAAGGACATGTGGCCACTAACCTTGTGGGATGTTCTAGAGCTGCTTCAGTGAAGGTGCACTGAGAATGGACTTCTTGTACATTGAGCCTCCCAAAAGCATAACAGTGGTGCCCCACGGGCCACTGATGCCAGAGGGGAATGACAAGTTTTGCAAGTGAAACAGAGCAATCAACACACCACATTGGACTTCTATAATGAATGAAGTGTCAAAGATCACCATTAAGTGAACACTCCAATCCAAGGGTGGTTATTCCTACTATTAGATAGGTGGCCATAATACAGTGGTAACCCTACTTACGAGTTTAATCCCTGCAGGAGCCGAGCTCTTTAGCTGGTTTGCTCGTTAGCTGGATGCATTTTCCCCATAAGAATACATGTAAAACTGATTAATCCGTGTCAGCCGGCCAATATACAGTATACTTTAATATGCTAAATAATGTGTTTATATCGCTTTTTTTTTAATAAACGAGACGACAACAACGCTCGTGTAGGCTGGTGGCTAAGGAGGACAGGAGGACGGGTGTACGTGTATGGCATGGTTACACTTATCATATGAAAAGTAAAAGTAAAATGTATCTAACTTTCTTGTTCACTACCTTTTGCTACCTTTGCGTCACTTTCACTAGCACTTTCACTTTCACTGGACAGCGGTCAAAGGTAATGACTGACCTCTTCTTCTACGCTAGCATCTAGGGGATGCTACGACCGCCGCGCCCCTAGCGGTTTGGCATACCGGAAGAAATTTACGCTACTCGTTACTTGGAATTTTATTCGTTACCTGGAAAAAAAATATTCTGAGATCTCGACTTGTTACCTGGAATACTCAGTAGGGATGCTTGTAAGTAGGGTTACCACTGTATTCTGATATGACTGTGCATATGTACGTAATATGAATACATGTGTTATGTTACTACAATAAAGTACTATAGTTTTACTTCAGCTTACCTGTTGGAACAAACACTGATACATTTAAGACAGTGTAATGAACTGCAGTTTATAGCTGGTTGCATCTCTCTGGATCTGCATTAGCAGTAATGCACTTCTCTTGTGCTCCGCTACTGTGAGAAGATAATGAGAGGTGAAATGTTTTAAAACTGTAAATAGCCCTTTTAAGTGGGTGTGACAGTGGAAGACCTTTTCATGAAAGCTCAAAGAGTGCGAGCTGACAAAAGCCGACAGTGTGGCAAACTCCCCAACACACACACACACGGGCACACACCAATTAGACAGCTATGTTATTGCCTCCTGCACTCCTCCACCCCACCCACCACCTCCTTTGCTGGGTTGTCCTGCCACGTCCTGTTTTGTCCTGCATGTGTCATCACACTCCAAGCTGCCTTGGTTGCTCTCCCAACCCATGTGACCTTGCTTTGGTCTGCTCAGAAGACAGTATATATTAGCACTGGACAGAGGTCCAATATGTGATCAAGCCTTAATTCTCATAATCTGGACCCATTAAGTCTCCAAGACTACAAGCATAGAAAATGTTTAAGACAGAGTGCCATTTTTAATCTGTCTAACATATTTACTCACTGAAAATGTAATGATCATAAAGCTAAAGCAGATATGACAGTGATACATTTAAAAGGTTAAGGCTTAAGATAAGCTTAAAAGATGTTGGACCATTAATATACTAAAATAAGAGATATTAGCCCACAGACAACCTCAACAAACACTGTACACTAGCAGATATTAGTCCATTTACAAGCTCAACAAACACTCCATACACAAAATAGAAGAGAATAGTCTACAGACATCAACAAACACTTGATACACTATGAGATATTAGTCCATAAACAACCTCAATAAACACTATTAATCACTAGAATAGGAGATATTAGTCCATAAACAACCTCAATAAACACTAT
>BRDA01080902.1:8271-20064 GCA_036984385.1 Crenuchus spilurus | reverse complement strand
GTCAGTATTTTAGAGGGAACGCCTGTGGATGAAGAAGTTTACACTCCCCCACATCACTGTCAAGTACAACTTAAACCTGCATGAAGAAGAATGAAGGACTTTGGGGGATTTTTGAGGGAACAAATATAAAGTCTACTGAACTGTAAGAGTTCAAATGAAGATTTGTATAATCAGAGTGAGAGAGAGAGAGAGAACATGAGTGATGGAGAGTGAAGGAGATCGACTGCAAGAGAGTGTGAGAGAGTGATAGAGTGAGTGAGAAAGAAATGAGAGACAGTAGTCGCGTTTCCATTGCAGTTTTGCGCAAAACTTTATCGATATTCTGTTTTGTTGAAAAAACAATTCGACAAAACAAGTTTCAAAATTGCGGTGTTTCCATTAAATGTGAAATACTTTTATAAAATCACGTGTGAATATGTTTGTTCTCGCGATAAGTCATTACAAACATGGCGGCAGTGGATGTAAACACATACTTCAGCTTTATACATACTGCTACCACGGCACTAGCGCTCATCATCAGCCATCAGAGGAGACGGCGACTTATCGAGACTTTGGAGCGACAAACCCCTTATACTTGGGAGCGGCTACGTATGCGGCGTTTTTGGGAAACTGTAGTCGATGGTTTTACAGAAGAGCTGTGGATTCAACAGTTTAGAATGACACACTCAACTTTTAATGAACTTTGTGATGCTGTGAGATCTCTAGTGGAGCAGCTGCACATTGTCCAAGGATTCTCCTCGTTATTCCAAATATGCCGCGTCATCTTCATCCTCGCACTTTCTGTTGTTGTCTTCTTCTTCATCGTCTTTTTCGCCAATAGAAACGTCCGGTTGTTGATCACGTGACTCCCTTAATGCGGAAAAGGTCCGTTCGAGTGTTTCCATTACACTTTTGTGATATAAACCAATTTCGATACGACTGAAAAACCACCTCATCTTAGCGCAAAAGACTTTTATCCAAAAACGTGAGTTTTTTCGAAATTGTCGTGTTTCCATTAAGCACATTTTTATTCGCAATTCTAATTTGCGATATTTCATGGTCAATGGAAACGCGACTAGTGAGAGGAGATACAGTGTTGGAAAGCAAGGAAAGAGAGTAAGATGAGACAGGAATAGAGAGTGAAAGAGAGTTCAAGAGAGAAATGAGAGACAATGAGGTTGAGTGATAAAGAAACAGAGAGAGAGAGAGAGAGAGAGAGAGAGAGAGAGAAAAAGATTAAGAAATCTTAATAAAATAATCTGAAAAATCATCTGAAAAAAATTATAAAAGGAAAACAGCACCACATGATGCCAAAATTGTGGCAACAACTTCACAAAACCACTGTAAATATGAATGCAAAGAAATATTGTTAGTTTATATCCCTATTACTATTCTATAACGTTTAAAGAACGTTGTCTTATTTTATGTATTATATTTGATTATTCAACATAGTCTAACAATGTAAACATCACTCATTGATGATCATTATTTTTCCTATCATTAATATATTTTCGTGCCACTGTTATTGAGGCAGTCATGACAATAAAAGTAACATTGAATCTTGAGAGCGAGAGCGAGAGAGAGAGACAGAGGTTGCCTTAATATTAACAGCTGGTCTGCAGACTCAGTACAGTCTCAGTAACATCACTGCAGATAGACTTTAAGCAAACTATTCCATCTGTTTGTTTCACTCATCACCAGTGCTTTCCTTCAATTTTTTACATTTAATCTTAAACAACCATTTGAATTTTGTCATTAACAATAGCATCCATTCCTTGCACTGTAACAGCATAGCAACCACTTAGAAACATGTAGCAACCACATAATAAGACTAGCACCTAGCAACAACCCACCTAGCAACCACTTAGCAACAATGTATCAAAGGCCTAGCAACCACATAGCAACAGCCTAGTAACCACTTAGCTACCTTATAATAACAGCCTAGTAGTCACTTAGCAACCATGTAGCAACCACTTAACAACTGCTTAACAAACACTATAGCAAGCAAGCACTGATCAAAACTATAACAGGCACATAAAAACACAACAGCAACCACTTACTTAGCCATCTCAATGTAGAGGGGCCCACATGGGTTGAAGATAGGCTAGTTGGGTTAAAGCTGTGCATGTGCTCTTGGTGGGTTGGTGCATAGAATATTAGTGGGACACAGATTGGCTACCTATGTTGGTAAGAAAGTAAAATAAATGTGAAGACATGAGAGTGATTCTAGCTTTTAGAGAGTGTGAAATGTTCATTATGCTCACTGCTATCAAGGTCAAATGTCATGACCCTCTCAGACTCTCTCAACCTTCCCAAATGCACACCCAGTCCAGAGCGGAAACCAGCCTAAGAGAGTGTTAGCATGATAGATTGTAGGAGATCACTCTTGACAAAGAGACAATGTATCTAGCACCCATCTTTTCATGGGAACCTACAGAGGCACACTGGTGCAGGGCTCTCTCACACTTAACCATCTTCTTCTGCCAGCTGGAAATAGCTCAAGCAGCTTATAGGTCTGTTGAAGTGGCCTTGGTCCAAATGACTGCATATAGTAAGGAGACTGGGTCAAGCAGGGTCAACGGTGCAAGTGTGGTTGTATAGATTTAGCTTCATTATGGGGGAGACTGAGAGATAAGTATTCTGCTGCGACTTTCCCATCCACTCTACTGAGACTGCCAATTGAAAATGATAAAAATGCCAGCAATTAATGGTCAGGCACCACCTAACACACAAGTGGGCCAGTGCTATAATCCCACTGTGGCTATGAAGGCTCATTATTATATAACTTATAATTTCATGTTATTGTGTTATCAGTCTGTTTTGCCTGGATTCTATAAAAGAGTTCAACATTTGGATGAGATTTAGAGAAATTATTACGAAAAAAAATCTCCATGAAGCTTGTCAGCAGATGGAAACATGAAGTGCTCTGCAATTTCCTATAGATGGCTGTGTTGACTTTGGACTTGATAAAACAGTGGACCAACACCAGCAGATGACATCACCCTAAATCATCACAGACTGCAGAAACTTCATTCTGGACTTTAAACTAAAATTAACTTTTTTTCACAATATTCTAATTTTTATGTGTAATTTTAGTTGATAAAATGCATGCAGTCCAAATTTTGATTCCTTTGTTTAGGACTTAGGAGCAATTATTCTAACACTGCAAACCAATGCTAGATATCAAAAGTCACCAAAACAGCCAGATCACAGGTAGAAGTGCAGACTGAAATCAGTGCTATGGACCATCCTAATAAGAGAAATCTGATCTGAGATCAATTCTCTAACAGCTTTTAACTACATAGTTATAGTTTTACAGAAATGATGGACTTATGTGGTTGACTAATGAGATTGTTGGTAATGTCAGCCACACAGCTCCAGTTTAACACTAAAACATCAAAATCTGGATCCCAAAAATGTCTTGGCTAATATGCTTAATCTGATATAAATGTCTGATCCCCAGCACAGCACACACTAACACACCACCACTGCGTCATTGTCACTGCAGTGCTGAGAATGATCCACCAGTTCTGTGGTGGTCCTGTGTCCTTAATAGTTATTTCTCCTCATTTGATTCCTTTTCTAACTCAATAACATATCCCGTCTCCCATGTACGTATAACAGTGGGACACCTGTATTACGTCTAAGATGATCAGAGTTGAGTAGCACTGTAGGATGAAATCTTAACCTCTGATTATGATAATTAGGAGAGGGGGTAAAGGCAAGGGTTCAAGTACCCACCACGGACCTCCAAAGCTTTTAAGAGGAGTATCAGATGTTCAGACCCCCCATTTTCTGGTCCAGGCACATATGCTGACCTGACCCATGAGCTGCGGTGGCTCTGCTCGCTTCCTGCCATAAGCACTAACGGCCATTTAAGGTCTGCGGAGTCAAACGAGTGAGAGGTAAACGAGTTTTCTGATAGTGACATTCTGAAAGCTTCATGTCAGATGTAATAAAAGTGAAGTTTGTCTTACCGGAATGAGCAGCTTCGGTGACTCAACACTGTGCTGGTGAGCATGAGTGAATGAAAGCAGAGCATCTCTTACAACTCGAGTCGTGACCATGCCAGGCATTCACCAAGTAACACCAAGTAATGTGCTGCAGTAATAATACTGTATTGTGTCTTTAGCACGTCCAACGTTCTTGGACGTGCATTGCTATAGTGATATATAATGTCCTGTATTGAAAACAATTGGCCATATTTTTTAAAGCCACTTGTTTTGTATTTATGAATGACCTCATTTTTAAACTGTAATTACTCTAATCCTAGAGGTCTGTTTGGATGAAATTAGATTTTAGAACATTTCGTACTGTTTGCATACTGGTTGCACATCAGCACATTGCCTGAAATCCAATAATCTATCCCCTTTTAAACTGATCAGGAGTTCATAATTGCCTTAGCTTGATATATGCTCCAGTGTTTCCACTGAGGCTCCACTAGTTGCTGGAAAGCAAACAGTTTTATTGATCATCACACAGCGTAATGACGTGGAGCTGGAGTGGTAGAGGCTGGATCAGAACCATTCTTGTTGCACATTCTTTAGTCGGAGAGAGAGGACAAAGGGCTGCACAACATTCCAAACAATGGACAGTCACTTCTAAAGATGTTGTCTCCTGTGTTAGCATTTGGGTGGCCCACTGTTCCAGGGCTGATCTCCAAGCCACACCTCACTTGTGCCATTACCTTTACATTTATTTTGTTTTTCTCAGCCCTGTTCTTGGGTGTTGTGAATCCAAAGGAGCCATAAAAAGGGAAACGCAGAGCTCTCAGCCATAACAGCAATACATCCCGAGTGAAACTTTAGACAGCCATTAAGCTAATGGGCCACTCAGGCTGTGGTAATGGCCTCTTCAGATTTCAGTGGTGGAGGCCTCTGGACTTCATATTGATATAAACACTGAGCAATGAGTAACATTTATGAAGCATTAAATAGACTTCGATGGCAGCTCTCAGGTACAGCAAATCTGAGCCAGGTGTCCATTGTTATTTCAGTCATACGAACAGGACATGAGGGGATCTGTTATGAGAGAACTGGCCTAAATAAAACCGACTCTGTGTCAAACATACAGACGTGTTTTGTAGGTGAAATGCTCAGGTTCATACACGAACACAGTGACGGTGATGGATTATGTTTCCTGTTGTGACTGTAGTCTTGTCATTTTGATGGGAAATTAGGAAATTGACCTTGAACAGAGATAAGTCTCTGGGTTCTTAATAAATGTCCTTATAATGAATGAAATTACAAATTAAAATAATTATTTGACTGTGTGTATAACATATAGTCTTCTGCAAAAGTTTGAGCACTTAAGTAAATGCACTTGTAATATTAAAAGCTAAATAATATAAGCATAAGTGCAAATGAATGAATTGGTTTATCCTCCAAAATGGCAGAATTACAGGAGAAAGAAAAAACTTGCTTTGCTTTTATTGGAAGTCAATGGAACCAGATGTATTTCTAAGCCATTTTGACTGGTTTCTTTTGGCCCAGTCATAATGAAATTTACACACAATGTAAAGTGTTTTCACATTATGTCAGAAAAATGAAAAATGAGGAAAAAAATAAATATCAGCTTTTACAAACAAACTCTTCAAATGTTGTGGCACATTAAAGGAAAGGTTCACTCATCATATTTATTAGAGGTGTAAAAAATAACCGATTTGAATTGGAAGACTTAATTAAGAATTTTGACTTAAACGATGTGAGTGCATCGGTACATGGACCCTTGAAGTGAACCAGCCGATGGCCCGATTCAAGAGCTGTCAATCGGTTTTGTTTGCTTCTGCTGTGCTTCTGCTGCGCTCTCTCTCTTGCCCAATGCCAAATACAACTATACTCAGGGTTGCCAGGTCCAACAAAAATATCCAGCCCAAAGTCAGTCTAAAACCCGCCCAAAATATGTCTGTCACATGTTTGAAGCAAATGGCAAAACAACTATGAGTGTACAACTTAGTATTTTGTTTATAATGGATTTATTATCAGTCCATCAAACCTTTTTCTTTATCCCAGTCCTTGCAATACCACCTCCCGTATTTCCCCATATACCTGGCATATTAGCTAGTGACTGTTTTCTTTCACATTTTCTTTCTTTCTGTCTCTGTCTGTCTGTCTCTCTCCCTCCCCTTTTCAGGCTATCTTTCCTTTAAGTGTTATGTTCTCTTCGTTGTTGTTGTATTCAAACTTCCTTAGTGTCAACTTATACACGTCCGCCCGCTGTATTGAAGTCATATCCAGGGCAACACCCACTTTTTATTGTTTTTTGGTGGCCGCGGTAACTTTTAAAAGAAGCCCAAAAAAGCACCCCGTCACCCTTAAATTTTCACCCGCAACTGGATTTTCAAACAAGCCCAATTTGGCGTGAAAACCGCAAACCTGGCAACTCTGACTATACTAGTTCTCTAGTATTTCATTAATCTATCTGAAAGCAAGCAAAATCACATTTTAGTATTAACTTATGTTGAATCATAATGTAAAATGATCTATGTTAATAAACAAGTAACTCGTATAATTTCCTACCCTATTATATTGAACCGAATTGTATCGAAATCCTCAATTGAATCGAACTGAACCGAATCGGTCCAATTTAAAATAAATCGTTTCTGAATTGTACCGTGCCGCATGAATCAAGATACATATCTATTTACCCATTTTTCCACTTTCCACAGATGTAGTAAATCAGTCAAGACATGTTTTATGAGTTTATCCAGCTTTTGTTGGATCATCCGTTTCTACTGCCAAAAGCTAGCTGATTTTGGAGCATTGCTGTGAGAATTTGATTGAATTCAGCCACAAGAGCATTCATGAGATCAAGATGTTGGATGATCAAGTACTTCTCGCCCAGGACGAGACAAGCTGTGTCTGTGCATTTGTACATATATTAGCATAAGGTAGATTAATGCATTCATTACAAGGGTGGTCCACAAATATTTGGACATATACTGTATATTACATGGGCAGTATATGAGCAGATGTCTTCTCCTGATCAATACAAGTACAAAAGAAAGCCAATACAATGAGAGATGGAGCTGCAGTAAAAGTGCCATAATATGTGTGTGTGTGTGTGTGTGGTTTTTAAAACAATTAAGAAAAATCAGTCATAAAGCTGCTCAAACTGAAAGACAAATGAGCAAACTTTCAGTCATGTCAGAAATCCATCCAATCATGCACCCACTGAATAAATGCCTTTTAGAGCAGTTAATGAGGCTGAAATTGAAACTTTATTCAACAGCAACCAAACTAAGCTTAAAAACAGCTAAAATCACACTGTATATCCAGCCTTAGAACTGTGAAAGCCCTGCAACATACAGGGCAGTGAAACTCCAGGACCATCACTAATAAACATAAAAAAATGTGTCATTTGACAATGAGTATCCAAACCTTTGCTTTGAAAAGAAATAAAGTGTCTTGTGACTATAATTAAGGTGTCAAACATTTGTCGAGCTAAAAACAGGGGGAGGACATGAGAAGACAAGAGAAGACAGGAGACCGTAGGAGCAGACAGGAGAATCCAGGAGAGGACTGGGCAGGTGAAGAGAGGAAAGAAAAGGAGAGGACGTTGAAGACAGAAGAGGAGGGGACAGAAGAAAAGAGGAAAGGACAGGAGACAACAGGAGATGAGAGGAGAGGACAGGAGAAGAGTGGCCAAAAGTGAAGAGGAGAAGGAAAGGAAAAGAGGAGAGGAGAAGAGAAGATAGGAGACAACAATATGGGACAAGACAGGAGAGCGCAAGAGAAGAGAGCAGATGAGACAATATGAGGTAAGTGGAGATAAAAAGAGAGGACACGAGAAGAGACAACAGTAGAGGAGAAAACAGGTGAACAGAGGACGGGTGACAACAGGAGATGAGACAAAGGGAGAGGAGAAGATTTTAAGACAAAAGAGGTGAGGAGACAACAAGAGAAGAGAGTAGAGGACATCAGAAGAGAGGACAGGTGAAAAGAGAGGAGATGAGAGGATTCTGAAGACAAAAGGCGAGAGGACACAACAGGAGAAGAGAGTAGAGGTCAGGAGAAAACAGGACAGGATGTTGAGCATGATCTCTGGGTAATCCTCCACTACCACACTTGCCTACTTACATTAACACCATGTTATCTTTGACAGCTCTGATGTCACACATTTGTCCCTGATTACAGCAGACTAAACTCACAATTTTACAACAGATTGGCAATTTGAACAAATACGGTCAATGACACAGACCAGCTGGAAATTTCAAAGCTAGTGATGTTGGGGTAGAAAGAGGGAGGGTAGTTTCCCACCAGTCTGTTGTGCTCCATCACCTCAGAGGGCAGATCCCTGAGAAGTAGCTTAAGACGTATAGAGAACAGGCACGTGGGAAACAACTTTCATATCCCACTCTGTGTGTTCCTGCAGCATGAAGGTTAACCACCCGCCCACAAACAATGAGCAGACTGGGGACTGCTAAGGAGTTGGGGGTCAACATCCATTGGACTGGGGCGTAAATACCAGGCCTCCCCCTATGGCTGCAGATGAAGTGGACTGTGCCCATCCCCTCCACAGCAGGAGCTCCAGAGAGTAATGAGAGCAGAACAGTGGGACAGGGATTCCAGGCTGCCTCTGTGGAGAGGTTCTTTCTACAGCTCGGCAGGTCGCAGCGACTCGGGCTTCAGCTCAGGATTCCTGCACTTACTCACCTGATTCCTGGGACAACCAAGCAAATGCATCTCCTGTCTGACTCACTTTGGGATTAGTGCACCTAAATTGGGAATAGTCTCGATGTGAAGAGTCCACATCTTAAAGCTTTTCTTTAAGTTGGTATAATAGGTGATGTGCTTACTTGTGTGTGTGTGCATGTCTTTACAGATCTTTGACACTTGGAGGTAGCATTTCTAAAAATAATTCAGAAATGTGGTCCATTTAGCTTTTTATTGCTAATAATTTTCCTTTAAGCAGAACTGGAGCTGGGTTTTAATGGGTTAATACTCATGTTGCCCTAACATGCCACTCACTAGGGGTATGTGGGACACGTAGTTTGGCAATACATTTCACTGAATAAAGTTAATTACACTCACCCCAGCAGTTCTAAAGCACTTAACCCCCCTCAGGGTGAAGTGGCAATACCCTACAGAGCACCAAATAAAGCAAACAGACAAATACCCAGAGCTAATTTAGTGCTTTTGAGACTGTTTAAGAAAAGAAATGCCCATATTACAAAAGCTCTTCAAGAAGTGTTGAGTTGCAAGGCTAATGCTGCAAACCAGTGCTCAGTAGTCACATTTCTGTCAAAGCACATCATTAAAGTGCAGTCAGATCTTAATGAATAAGCAAATATAATTTGTGAGTGAACTATTTTAACATGTTTTACTCTGCAGAACAGGCTGGATAGGACAGTCATCAGGAGTCTCTGAGGAGAGATATTCTTTTACCTTTATAGAACAGGATGTTCTGTTTGCCTCGTTACTCAAATGTTTGTGAATAACTTGAATACTAAGATGTGATGAATACGGATTAAATGAGGGTGATCAGACGTCCTCTTTTCCCCGGACACGTCCACTTTTTGAGACTTAAAAAAACGTCCGGGGGGAATTTCACATTCGTCCAGGATTTTGTTGTACTCGAGAAGTGTTTCGATCACAAACTAGTCTCGCCTTCCTCCTATTCCGTTTGGTACGTTTCAGTGAGATGGAAATCAAGCTGAAATCCAAGCCGGGTTCCTTTTAGGCTGCCACAAGCTCATGACTGGCTCTGCCGTTTCTTGCTAACATGTGATTGGCCGTCGCTGCTGTTACTCCATCAAATGGACTCTGGACTGCAATTTGGCCAGCAGTCCGTTTTCACCTGTAAGTTATTAACGTGTTGAGCGTTTCTTCTGCCTGTCATGTCAGCCTCTAAGTGTAACTATTATCAAAATAATTCAGAATTTCTGCTTATTTTTACTCAAAAATGAGGTTTAATCCTGTGTAAATAAGTTCTATTGACCATACAGTCCAAACATAACATTGGTGATAATGAGCTGAAGTGAAGTTGACTGAAAATGACTGGGTGATAATTTTATACTACATGCTTTTAACAGTTTATTATTTATAAATTATATGTAATAATGTGTTAATATTTTATTAATGGTTAATATTAATTTTTATTATTTTATTATTCATAATAACGTTTAATAGTTATTATTAGTATATTATTAATAGTAACTAGTAATTATTAATAAAATAAAAATCATAATTTGTCAATATTGATTCATAATTAATAATAATAAAATTTGTGTTCAAGCAACAAAAAAAATGTATTTGAACATATACATATATATTTGAACACACACACACACACGCTAAGGTGTCCTCTTTTTCATCACCTCAGGTCTGGTCACCGTAATTAAATATACCACAGTCTGTGTGAAAATATTATGCATGATTTCAGTGCAGGTAGACAGGTGTTCTGATAATATCCGCAGATGTAAGAGTCGAGGCCGGTGCCCGTCCAGTTATCTCCATAGGTTGCCTGCCGCTGCAGTGAGACATTAAATCCCTCAGTTCTCCTCGTAGACACAGCATGGGACATTGGTAATTTCACTCTGAGAATTGTGCAGTGATCTGTGTATAATGTATCAGTACTGTACAGGAGGAGTGTTCATGGTGCTAACATACTGAACCCCATTCAGAAGACACAACATGAATTTCTGAAACTTTGTTAAACTACACGATTATAACCTTTATTGGTGGATGACCTTTCACAACATGAAGCATCAGGTTCACACCTGCTTGGACATTTTCAGCACATGTTGTAACATCAATATTTTCACACTTTTCATTTAATCCATAATGAACTTCTCTTAAAAGTACTACTAAATTTTAGTACACACAATAAAATTCAGGTTGACTTGTAACTCATGAAAATCAGAAATCCAGAATCTCAAATGATTAGAATATTTTATTTGGAGATTGATTAAATGACTATTCAAACAGTGTCAACATTACAATAAAAAAATATTGTAAAATTGAAAAATGTCACTTTACATGTCATGAATATAGAATATGACAAATACTTAACATGTTTTGTAGATGCACTAGTAAACCAGTAAAGGTTTGTTATAAAAGTAAATCTGAGCAGAGTGTGAGACTTTACTGAGATCTTTTCTAAAACTTAAGATGAGACGTGAGATTACAGAGGTCTTTTTCAAAAGTGAAATAGCTTGACCTGTTGCTGTTTCTTGGCTACTCAGTTTGCACTCTACAATATTTAACTTCATACTGTTTTTTTATCTTGTTTATGTATATTTTGGTTAAACCTGCATGTTTCAGAAGATGGAGGCTTCAGTTAAAGAGTTATTTGAGTTGAGTTTAAACATGACTACACCCCTAAATGTCCAAATTGAGCACTGCTTTTCATTTTCCCTCCAAAACGTCATGTGACTCGTTAGTGTTACTAGGTCTCAGGTGTGCATAGGGAGCAGGTGTGTTCAATTTTGTAGTACAGTTCTCACACTCTTCAATCATACTGGTCATTGAAAGTTCCAACATGGCACCTCATGGCAAAGAACTCTCTGAGGATCTTAAAAGACTAATTGTTGCGCTACATGAAAATGGCCAACACCCTGAAAATGAGCTGCAGCACAGTGGCCAAGATCATCCAACGTTTTAAAAGAGCAGGGTCCACTCAGAATAGACCTCGCGTTGGTCATCCAAAGAAGCTCTGGTAAATTCCATGCCCAGGAGAGTTAAGGCAGTTCTGGAAAATAATGGTGGCCACACAAAATATTGACACTTCAGGGACTTTCACGAAGGGGTGTACTCACTTTTGTTGCCAGTGGTTTAGACATTAATGGCTGTATATTTTGTACGTCCAAATTGG
>BRDA01080894.1:0-15230 GCA_036984385.1 Crenuchus spilurus | reverse complement strand
CTAACTGATTGTTAAATCTTTACCGTAGACAGGACGGATTGTTTAGTCTTTACCTTAGACTGTACTGACTGATTGTTTAGTCTTTACCTTAGACATTACAGATAGTTTAGTCTTTAGCTCAGACAGAGCTAGTCCTACACCAGAGCTAGTCCTACACTTTAGCTGCTGGTCCTACACCATTAAGTGATTTATAGACTATAGATTTATAATAAAACATACTGTTAGTCATTAGCTACAAAGTTATATTGCGGTTGCAACGTTAGTCAGAAAAATTGCAATTAGATATTTTCCCCAAATCGTTCATCCAAGAATAGACCACAAATGGCTTTCAGATTGTAGTTCTTAAGTGATATTGCTACACTCTGCCATCTCCTTCTTTCCTGGTGAGGCCAGGATATTACTCTGCCCACTCTCTTCTTCAACTTTGCCAAAATCCTGACATGCTTTTCATCTGACTGTATTTGTACTGGCCATAGTGAGGAACCTGTAACACAGCCAAAGCCTTCATAAGAGCCCCCTGTTTAGTTCTGAATTGGACAGCTTCATAGATGAGCAGTGCTCCACTGATCTGCTTTTCTGTTGTCGAGCATCTGATTTTTTTCTTTCAGTATTTTTTTCAGTATTTTTCCCTTTTTACAATATTTCAGTTTACATTTCTCACACTCATGCCTTCATGCTGTCATTCACTCTGTCACTCATTCATGCACTTTTATTTTGCACAGCTGCAGTTGCAGAAGACCCAGTATTTGCAGCTAGGCCAGAATCGTGGTCAGTGCTATGGAGGTTCACTGCCCAATGTCAATCAGATTGGAAATAGCAACATTGACCTGCCTTTTCAGGTGAGCCCTTAGAAACTATATCGGTTGAAAGAAAAAGAAAAAAAGTCTTTTTTTTTTTGTCACTGTTTTGGTGGATTTGCCCCGTTTAGTTAACCCACTTATAACTGGAGTGAGAACTATTACATGAACCCATGCAGCTTAATCTAACCTAGAACTGAGTTCAGTCAGTAACATTATTGCCCAACTTTGACAATTTATTTCTTGAGAAAGTACATCAGTCTAAGATGAGGCAAGCTGAATATGGAACTGATGCAATTTATTGTAATTTCATAAAAATACCACTGTAAAGAATAATCATAATAATATAAATATAGGATTTGTTTTTGTGTGAATCTTTCATCTTTTATTTCTGACGGCAGTAAACCATTTAAAAAAAAGACCTTTTAACAGTTGCACACCATACAAATCACTTCACAACCCCACCCTCTGAATATACCACATAGCAGGGTGTGAAAATTGTGACTGCTTCCCAGGTTAAATCTTAGGAGACAGTGGATCCGTACCTCATTGTCGATGAGAAGTGGGGACGCCATCACTGCCTTTATCATTGCTTTTCATTTACAAAACATTAGCAAGACTACAAACTAATCAGTCTGATGGTCTCATTGCTTTTATGCTTGCATATTGCCAGTCCATCTTTGATTAAAAGGCTGCACTCTATTTTTTATTTGTCCAGCTATTCCTTGCCATTGAAGTGAATGGAAATAAAGGATATTTTTTCACTTCTATTGACTGCTGAGCCTGTGAAGATAAATAGGTTCAACTTATGAGATTCCTTTCCAGACTACAGTCTTGGACACCAGCCGAACAACCCGGCACCACGGCTTGGTGGATCGCGTGTACCGTGACAGAAACAGGATCACGTCTCCACATCGCAGGCCTCTGTCTGTGGACAAGCACGGACGCCAAATATCCTTTGCTTACTGGTGGTAGCATCAACAACATTGTGCTTCACATTTTATAACCTGCTAAGGGAGGGACACTTGTACGTAAAGACAAAGAACAGTCAGTGAGAAGAGTATAATTTAAATGCTTTAAATGGTTTGTTTTATGACCCAGTAAGAGTCAGAAATAGGAAAGGGAAAAGGGACCAAAGTGCCATAATGGTTAATAGTTCTTCCACTTAAAATCCAAATACAGAGGCCAGAATGTGGTGTTAGGAGACCTGCATCAGCATTCTAGTGTTTGGTACTGAACCCCAGTCTGCCATGTATGAGACAGCATCACACACTACATACCAGCAGTTAAGCTAAATCATAAACACAGTTCATCAGTGAACCCACAGCTGTGCTAGTACGTAAAACAGCAGATAGTTTGAATACTTGTCTTTAAAAGTAGCTGATGACAAACATTTATTTTAAAAAGCTGTTTTGATTTCTCAGATGGCAACTAGTCATTTCAAGCTTGTTGTCACCTAAACAGTGACAGTTGTGGTACACACCAGTGGGCGCTGGGAGGCAAGGGCTGGTTATTGTGTATATCAGTGTTAAAGATGATGATCATCTAAACAGTAGCAAATTGAATTGCTTCCCAAGACAAAATGCTTTGCAGTAAATGAAGCCTTTCATCAATGCTGTAGAAAGTGAGCTGACCAAGCTAAACACTTCTTCAAGGACGTCGCCTCCTGGGGAGTGAATAAAGTGGCTTTGTTAATAGCCCAAAAACACTCGAAACATCAGCGGCACTTTTCTGATTTTTTATACCAGAATAGACAGTAGAGCTACAAGACTCACTGCTGCTGTTGCTCCTGCTGATAATAATAATAAATGATCATAATAATCATCTTTATATAATGCATGTTCAGTGGCAGTGGAACAGCACTGTTGTTAGTTTAGTGGGCAGATATCACTACTCAGCTGTGCCCACGTATAAATAACATACACCAGCCGGATTTTCAGATGCTTGAAACAAATGAGGCATTGTCCTTAACACAATTACATTGACAGCTGCCCTTATGGCTCAGTGTATCTGTCACCTCCCCCTGACACCAGCTGGAGGAGGTAAGGCAATGTTTGCCTCTGGGAATTGAAAACTTTTTTTGTGTACAACTTTCCCTACACAGTACACTTTCACAGACATTGTGCCTCTGTTACAGGACTAATTCAGACTCAGCCTTACATCAGAGTGCCATGAATCCTGGTCCACAGGACACTTTTGTTGGAGGGTCCCAAGAGCTGCAGCCAAAACGAGGTAACAAGCACGCATGCATTTAATAACCATAAATCAGATGTGAAATCAGTGCACTTACACACACATTTTTGTTTTCTGAATACAGGCCCACTTTATAAATATCATTGGTATGGTTTTGAGAAATCCCATCTTGCAGCTTTCTTTTTTTGAATGAGTGTTTACTTATTTATTTACAAACATCTGTTTCATATGTGAGCTACTTCAAATACCTCTGTTTGTGTTTTCTACCATCTAGATCAGGGGTGTCAAACTCCAGTCCTGGAGGGTCGGCAGTCCTGCAGGAGTTTGGCCCTCCTGGACTGGAGTTGGACACCCTGACCTAGAAAATGAAGTAAATTCAAATTCTTCAACATCACGCCAAATATGTTTTGTTGGTGGTGCTGCTTTAAACCATGACAGCTCACGCATGATCACAACAAGGATTCACAGTACATTAGACATGCGCTGAGAAATCTGATTACTGAGCTAAAATCCTCACTTTATCCGTCTGATGTAAGTAGCCTGAGTATGCTGTTTACATGACCACTTCACTAACTGCAGACATTGTGATCTTATTATTAAGTGCACATAAACACACTAGAGGTTAAGATTTTTCTTCCTTGTGAAGCCTTGTGAAGTCCTCCTGACTTTCTTTTTCTCTGTTTGTAGTCTTGTTGCTCACACCCCCAGATACAGAAGAGCCTGAAACAGAAATGGAGAAAGATGACCAGAAGGCATCGCTGCATCCCAAATCCCATGACGTTCCAGGGATTAAGTGAGTATATAGTTAATGAATATCACTGTCTTCCAGCCATTTCTAGGTTATTGCACAGTTGTGTGGGATTATTCAGTTTAACATAAGAAAGCCCCATGCAGTGCAGTGCCGTATTAGAAATAGCAGTTAATGAGCTTCAGCCGAAAATGATGGGCAAGCACCTGGCTTTGAGTTTTTCTAAGAGTCTCTGCACTTAGCACACTCTTGTTTGCCATTTTCACAGCATATTCCCATCCCCCGATCAAGAAGTGAACACCTCGTTGATGCCAGCCACACACAACACGGGCGGGTCCCTGCCGGACCTCACCAACATCCAGTTCCCTCCTCCTCTGCCCACCCCCCTGGACCCCGATGACCCCGTATCCTTCCCCACCCCCAGCACCTCCAGCAGCACGGGCAATCTCACCACCAACCTCACCCACCTGGGCATCAGCGCCGCCAGCCACGTTCCCCCCTCTCCCCCCGCACTGAGCGGTCAGACCCAGCCTGCTCCTGCCCTCACGCTCAACATTGACGCCCAGCAGCAGCAACAGCAGCCGTGCCCCCAGCAGCTCTCCCCCACTCTCTCTCCCACCCTCTCACCTCAGATGCCCATTTCTCAGGTAAAGACAAACTAACCCATGAGCTTTGATCTGATGTAGTGTTTACAGTAACCAATAACCAAGGTCCAGAACTTGTTTTGTGCCTTTGAACACCTTCATGAGTCTTTTTAACTATGTTTTAAGCTCTCTTTACCATTCAGATTTGGTTCAGCTGTAATATTTTGGCATTTTTACTCTGGTTGCCAAAAAAAATTCAGTGGCTGAAATATTGGTACAAAGACAGCAGTCGTCAATAAATAATAATCTTAATTTAATTACTGCTTCTGATTTAAATACTAGTTAAATATGACTAAATACACTACTGCTCAGACTTCTGTGGGTTCAGACATTGAAATGAACATTTTCCACAACTCGTTCTTTTATTTCAGAAGAAAGATCTCTTGTTGAAAAGTGCTGGTTCTTATCGCCTGTTCATATAATTAATGGTATTTATTGAGGTTGTTTATGGACTAATATCTCATTTTTGTAATTATTAATGTTGATTGTGGTTCACATTTACGTTTATAGAATTAAACACAATATAAGAGCTTTACAATAAGTGTTTTAAACTAGCGCTCGCTTAAGTGCTCCACAAAGAGATGCTCTTCAGTCTGTGTGTGAAGACTGTGAGGGACTCTGCTGTTTGAACAGTCAGTGGGAGTTTGTTCCACCACCTGGGTGTCAGGACAGAGAAGAGTCTTGATGCTAGTCTTCCATGTGTCTTGAAGAATGGCGGGTCAAGCTGAGCTGTACTAGAAGCTCAAAAGGTTTGAGGTGCAACCCGAGACTTGACCATTGCCATTAGGTAGGGAGGGGCTGGTCCATGTTTTGCTTTGTAGGGGAGCATCAGGGTTTTGAATCTGATGTGAGCAGCTACAGGAAGCCAGTGGAGTGAACACAGCAGTGAAGGGATGTGAGAGCAGTGAGGCTTGTTTATGGACTAATATCTCCTTCTTGGACAACATGTTCAATGATGTCTTGCACAAAATATGTGTTAAACATCTGGTGGAGAGTAAACAGCTGTAATACAGTCTCACTGTCAACAACACTGAGTAGTGACACTGTCCTGCCTCACCCTTCTACCATAGTCTTGAAACAGAAAAATTATTTTTCTTCTGAAATAAACATGTGTTGTCATGGAAGATGGCACTTTTGAGCAGATGTGCGTGTGGTTAGATATGAATACATATTTAACAGTTTATAGTATTTTTCAATTCAGTAGATTTGTTCTTTTTCTTTACATTAAGCTTGAAATGCTCGCTAACATACATGGCATGTTATGCAGCCCATCACGATGGACAGCATGTCTTTGGAGCAGCAGCTGTCTCAGTACTCGCTCCTCAGTCTGCTGAGCGACCTGCAGAAGCAGCAGCAGACCCTGCCGCAGAACATCCGCCTCATCCAGCTCCCGCCGCTCACCGTTAGCTCTGCCTCCAGCACACCACAGACCTCCCTCGCCACCCAGTCACCCACAGCCACCAGCGCTCCGGTCAGCTCGGTGAGTGTAACCTTCCACCTGTCCACCGCGAAGTGACACGGCTGTTGAAATATGAAATTCAGTCGAAAGCCTGAAAGTTTGTTCATTACATTGTTGGGGAGATGTGTTGGTTTTACAAATGACAGTAATTTTCAGTACTCCAGTAGAGCTAAGAACACTAAGGTCAGGTTCAACCAACACCGAGCTTTATGGCACTTGATTGCTTGCATCAGTATGGAGCATCCTCGCTTCTGAGGTGCTCACACATGGACCCATGTCATAGTGGACCTGTGCTGTCATTCTGAAAGGCCTCTTCCTTCCAGCAGTATCGCAATCAGACTGGGTCTCCAGCCAACCAGTCTCCAACCTCTCCAGTCTCCAACCAAGGCTTCTCGCCTGGAGGCTCGCCTCAAGTAAGGGCGGACCCACCCCGCTGCTTGTTGTGCTTTGGCCGCTCATTTGCTGTCCCAGCTCTCTGTTCTCCTTCCTCCACTTCTCTTTGTCTGCATTTCAATCCCTTTCTCATTGCTCAGATGACGCTGTGATTGTGTAGGTACCATTTATCGTGTCTTCTGGTGTGAGGCAAAATCAATGGGAGGGTATTTCTCCCACATATTTTGGACATGTCCATCACATATAGGATGTGCATGTCTATTGGATATAAAGCTGCAGCACACTAGCCCGCTGTCTACATGTGATCCAGGATATAGGGATACTTAGATGTATTACAGTTTAATTACACAGTAGTCTGAATGCAACAGCGTCGTAATCCAACTAAGAGCAATGCATAGACTTTTGTTTTCTCTGTATAATGCTGACAATGCTGAAGTGTGTCGAAGGCTGTCTAGTCTGTGTCGTTTGCTGCAAAAAACAAATAGTGTAAAGTAATGTTCATCACAAGTGATACTTGGCCTGCTCAGTAGCATGTCATCTATCTCTGCATAAGTAAATAGTCATTTAATTGTAGTTAAATTATTTTGCAGTACTGTAGATTAGAGAACAACCAGCCAATGTAATATATTTTGCTTTAAATATCTCATTAGCTGTGCCATGATGCAGCTGACCAACATTGGCAGTTGCATCACTATAATCATACTGGCTTATTTGTGGGTAGTAGGATTATTGTAAGAGCATATCAGTATAAGTTCTTGCTGTGTTTAAGTTCTACTGTTTATGCCATATTACATATACAAATGGATACTAATAGAATTATGTCACAATATCAATATGTGCATTAATATGGTCTGACCGAAAGGTGAGGCCTCGGCTCCTGCATGTACTAAGAACAGGATAAATACAAACAGTACAACAGTACTTCCTCTAGAAATGATACCATATTTACTTTGTGTTTTTAGTTGTTTCTCTGTGTTAGTCTGAATTAAGCAAAGGACTTTACATCACAATATAACTGTTGATTTCATTAATCTAGTGTGTCAGTTGAGAGCTGTATGTTTTATTGATGTTGAGCTTTGTCACTCTGAGATTTCACTGCTTTTCAACAGATGTCCCCAGATCTTTTGCGTGGATGTCTTTGCTAGACATTCCCGCGTATGTCAGCGTCTTGCACATTTGTCCTGCTATTTACACAAAACATTTTCACACTAATGGACACCGTAGTCTGAAGGAAGTAATGGAGGCATGTCTTGCTGTATTTGTAGCACATTCCAGTGGTGGGCAGCATTTTTGGGGATTCGTTCTACGAACATCAGCTGGCATCCAGGCAGACCAATGCTCTGTCCCATCAGGTTAGTTATGCTTGTGTTGCTCTCTGACTTCTAACATCCCTGTTTCTTTTTGCTATGTCTGGCATTCAGAGTGACGGAGTTTTACAACTAGTGATATAACAATCAACTTGGACAATTCTTGCCGTTATAGGCCATTAAAAAATAAATGTCACATTTTCTGGCACATCTGCAGACAGTCTTATCAGTGTAGCTGCTGTAGAACAATGTTAGAGCTCCCCCTAGTGTCCGTGTTACCACTCTACAGGCAGTGTTATCAGTGTAGCTGCTGTAGAACAATGTTAGAGCTCCCCCTAGTGTCAGTATCGCCACTCTACAGGCAGTCTTATCAGTGTAGCTGCTGTAGAACAATGTTAGAGCTCCCCCTAGTGTCAGTGTCACCACTCTGCAGGCAGTCTTATCAGTGTAGCTGATGTAGAACAATGTTAGAGCTCCCCCTAGTGTCAGTGTCACCACTCTACAGTCATATAGAGATAACTGATAAACCTTAATACACTGATAAATCTTTTATATGTATATTTTGCCAGATGCAAAAAAGACGACATAATGTTGGCATTATATACAATTATATCAGAATATTATGGCCACTTCCTTGCACTCATTGCCCATTTTATCAGCACTATTGAGCATATGGGGCACTTTAGTTCTCCGATTACAAACTGTAGTCCATCTGTCTCTCAGTCCATTCTCACTAATGTGGTGGTGGTGTGTTAATGTGTGTTACATTGGATAGGACACAACAGAGCTGCTGATGTTTCACCTCAGTGTCACTACTGGAGTGAAAATAGTGACCAACCAGCCTACAGTGTCAGGACTAGAGGACCAACACAAACTGTGCTGAGCTGCTGTCTCTGACTTTACATCTACAAGACCAACAAGGTAGGTGTGTCTAATAGAGGACAGTGAGTGGACACAGTGCTTAATATCTCCAGCAGCTCTAACACCACCACCACATCAGTGTCACTGAGAATGATCCACCTGCTCTGTGGGGTCCTGATCATTGAAGAACAAATTATATAGAGATACAGAAGGACTACAGTCTGTACACAGTGCACCTGTCTGCACAGTGGAGCTAAAATGCTGTGAGTGTAGACACGGAGCGTATCGTAGTACTGGTGTGTTTATAGTATGTATGTAAAGTATTAATTCTAATCTGTTTCTTCTGTCTTCTAGCTTGAGCAGTTCAACATGAACATGATTGAAAACCCAAGCAGTTCTAACAACCTTTACAGTCAGTGTTCCACACTGAACTACACACAGGCAGCGATGATGGGTTTAACTGGGAGCCACAGCAACTTGCAAGACACACAGCAACTAGGCTACAGTAACCATGGCAACATTCCCAACATCATTCTCACAGGTATCATTTATTTCTCTTTATTTTATTGTCCTTCCAGCGATACGGAGGTGTGCACATCAGAGCGCAGTCTATACTCTTATGACTACGTTTTGCCTTTTTCTTCAATGACTAACAGTGACCGGGGAGTCCCCGCCAAGCCTCTCCAAGGAGCTGACCAACTCGCTGGCCGGTGTGGGCGACGTCAGCTTTGACGCGGACTCTCAGTTCCCTCTGGATGAGCTGAAGATCGACCCGCTGACCCTGGACGGGCTGCACATGCTAAACGACCCAGACATTGTTCTCGCCGATCCGGCCACAGAGGACACGTTCCGCATGGACCGACTGTGAAGCGAGCGACGGCTGGAACTCGGCAGAAGCTCTGAAGAGGAAGAGGCTGGAGACTTCTTATTGTGCAGCTGCATGGCCACCCAGTTTATCATCCAGTCCGCGGGGCCCTCCCTGCCTCCCCCACATGGCATCTACAATAGCATGCTGCCAAAGCCGTCTGGGGAAGGGAGGCGCTTGAGCACAGTGGTGGAAGTGGCACTGCTGCATCCACGCTGGGTAATTTGCGCGGCGGCTAGTTCTAAACCTCGTCCGTTGTTACAAGTGTGCGCTACACCCCTCTTTAGGCTGACAGTTTTGATTTGTTTCATTGTATTTTGTTTTGTTCTCATGTTTCTTTCAAACCTGAGTTAAGGTTTGTTTTTTTGTGTCATTTGTGCATTTGTTGTGTGTGTGTGTGAGAGAGAGAGATTGTGTGTGTGTTGAACTTTGTTCAACCTAGATATTGAATCTCCTGACCATGATGGCTTTTTCCCCAAAAACACAGCTTTATTTTTTACACACCATTCGTTTTTGTGTCAGCATATTTATTTCTGTGTTTTTATGGTTTCTGTCATTTTCATATATTTGGCTTTTACGTGAATGGCCAAATCTCCTTGTCTGTTGTTTTCAGTGTTTATGTACGATAACGTGTCTTTTTACAGTCGAGTCTGTGTGTGTGTGTGTGTGTGTGTGTGTTTTGTATGTTAAATTATTGATATATTTAAAATTAAAATTATTTATTAAACCTTTTTATTTAATACTAAGGAGTATTACTCCCCCCGTACTACTTTTTATGGATTTGAGAAAGCATCGCTTGCTACTGTATGTACTTTATTATTGCTAAAGATGATAAAACTGAAGTCTTCTACAAAATCTTTTTCTTTGGCTACACACACTTTGTGGTGACGATCTACGTGCTGGCCGTGTTGTTTTTACACATTTGCCAGCAGTTTCACAGATTTAATTGTGTCAGAATGGCAGCCTTGCCTCTATTTTTGGTATTGATATTGTAAAGTGTCTCCAAATACTAAAAAGCTGTTTTTGTTTTGTTTTTTTTTTTTGTTTTTTTGTTGATTGAGTTGCTTGTTTGGTTGCAAATTGAAAATGTCAGTGCTGTTGTTGACTTCTGATTTGCATTAAAAAGGCTGTCATCATGCAGGGCCAAAACCGTTAAAGGGAAGCTTCAGAAAGCTACTGAACTCATCACTGTGAGCTGACCTGATTTTGCCTTATGAACAAAAAAATGCTGTTTTTAAGCTGTCGGTGTGACGACGAGTTTTCTAATCGTCCTGTTAATGTTTCTTCTCGTATCTGAAAAGATTTCTGATCATGCACAATCAGTGGCAGTATTGTGTTTTATAAATGCAGTTTTTCAATTAAGTACTGTATGGCATGTAGGTTTAAGTGTCCAAGCTTAAAGGGAGGTTCTTGTTGTGAAGCCAGATGTCGGTCCGTCTGAGCTGCTAAAGTGAAAGTAAGGGGAGGGTACTGCTCCTTATTCTCAGTGCTGTTTACCAGAATGTCCTTCATGTCTGTGTTCATTGTGTATTTGTTTCCGTCTTGTCTGTCATTTTGTGTGATGTCTCCTTCAGTCTTGTTTAAAAGCGTTTTACGGAGTCACATCTTTATATTTATGTACACTATGTAATGAGAAATTACTGTTATTCTACTGTTTTACGTCACTTGAAATGGATGGCCTAATTCAGTTAAATCACTATAATCCTGCTTTATGCAGCCTGGAAATTAAAGCCCTTGGTCACTGCACAAAAATATATATATATTGGTACCAAATCCTTAGTGTGGCAACTGATGAGCATGACGCCATTCATTTTTGTGAACAATAATACTGCTGTTATTGTTTACAGTTTTTATTTTCTATTTAGTTCAATGTGACTTATCACTGAATTAGTTCTTTTGTATTTTTAACAGTATGGTTCTATCAGTTTTATTTAAATTCAGCCGAGTCTTGATTTTGACTTTGGTATGAAGAGTGCAGTCTGTATTTAATTGGACATTGGGACCTTTTTTGTTTTGGCTCTGATTGACAGCACATTGCATTAGATGTGAAATGTTGACTGTGGATAATATAAAACATCTAGGAAGTGCATGTTATACATAGACTACCCATTTTATGGGACCACTGAAAGAAGAAAGCCACATGTGGGTTTTGTTGTCCTCCTGACTTGCTAATACCAGTCATCAGCCTTTATTGCTTGCAGCTGTGACTGGCTTATTTTTGTAAAGGGTCCGCACTCTGCGGCTTTCTGGGCTCCTTTTTCTGATTAATTACTGCAGGTCATCAGCTGTTATTGCTCTCAGCTTTGACTGGCTTCTAAAGGTCTCAGCATTGTGTGCTTGAGGCAGAGTCAATGACTACCTGTGCAGGTCAGACTCTGCTGCTAAACCACACGTCGCTTTCTGGCACACTCGAGCTATATGTTTTTATCTGGTTTCAGTTGGTCAGTGAACGTCCCCTCATAGTTGTTGTTTAGGGCTTTCCCAAATTCCACAACTTCAGTGGTGCTTTTCATTTTTGCAGCGCTGGTTGAAATTCCTGTTACAACTCCACCACAGGAAGTGGTCCTTTAATCCATTATTTAAGTCCATTAATTTGCTATGATGGTCCCATTTCTTTTCCCGATCTTTGAAGATGTCCTGAACACAGAATCAGCCAATCAGAAATGATGGTTATATGTAGAAAAATAATATGCAGCAGCTGGAGATGCCTCTACAGTTGACATTAGGCTGTAGATGTTCTGATGGCTCTTTTCTGAGTTGGTACACACATGTAAACACACCCAAATGAATTACAATCTTCACTTTTAACAGGTCAACTCAATATAATGTGCTAGACTGCAGAGCCAAAAGTACAGAAACAGTCACTGTCCCGTTACTCTTACAGACTGCACTGCGCTTGGTCTTGGACGAGATGCCGGATCAGTTAGACCTTTGTAAGGGACTTTAAAACACAAAAAAAGAAAAAAAATGTGAAATGTACAGATTGTGCGATTCCTATGCAAAACAGAGAAATTTATCACTCTTCAAATTGAAATATATCTTACGAAATAGTTTATTATATGGTGTAGCTGTAAAGCTTATAGAGTAGATTTATTAGGCGTTTGAAACATGTCAAAAGAAAAAACCCCAGTCCTAGCATTAAACAGTTTTCAGTCTGAAGCTGAACTGCGACTCATACAGTTGGATGTTTTATAGCCCTCGAGCCGTGCCATTCTTTAAAAGGATGTGTTTTTAGTATGTCGTGTTTTTCTTTAAACGTTCCTCTCAAACACTTGTATGGTAAATACTGTACATAGAGCTTATCACTAGACTACGACGACTGCATGTCAAAAAACAAAAAAACACAAGAAAAGGATGTTCAGTAAGAGGCCTTCCTTAGCTTGGCTGATTTCATGATAAAATGTGCTGCACATGATTACACTATGGACTTTCTAGCAAGATGCAATGCATGCATTGAAAAACAAAAAGAAAAAAAACACAAGTGTGGTTTCATTTGACTTAACGTCACTCATATTTCCGTATATTTTGGTAGATCACCTCTGGAAGTACAGTGTACGAAGCTCCATATGAGATGTTGTGCGTCACACCAAATTACCTATTGCTTGACCAAAGCCCTTTTATTCTTGTTGATTTTTTTCTCATATTGTAACTGCTCTGATAAATGTTTATATTTCTGTTTTATTAATATTACCCTGTTTTTTTATTGTACCACTTTACAGTAAGAACACCCGTACAAAACATTTTATTAATCATGCAAAATTGCTTTAGTAATGCCAAATGATTAAACACAATATAAATCATTAATAAGCAGCAATAATGCATAAATTATGGATACAATGATGACTTATGTGTTCACTACCAAGGATGGGTCAAATGCAGAGGCAGAAGAAATACGTTCTGTCCTGCTGATCTGGCAAAGGATGCATCATTTTGTAATGAAGTATCTGCTTGTTAATGACTTGTAATGTTTATGACCTGATTAATAACTATTAATTACTCATTTTATAGCATTAATAACCCTTAGTAAGTGTAGTCTTATTGTAAAGTGGTACCTTTCTCCCTTTGGCATGGTATTTCTTTTTCTGACCATCATGATTGTAGCAGGCTGGTCTTTTGGTTTTTGTGTGTTAACACTTGCTTAGCCCAACATTACAAAACCCTCATCACAGTCACTGATATTTATGGCAGCTTTTGTGCTACTATGTGTGTGTGCGTGTGTGTGTGTGTGTGTGTGTATGTGTGTGTGCATGCGTGTGTGTGTGTGTCTGTCTTTTTTGTATTTTTTCTCAGTGTGTTGCTTCGCACTTTAACAGTGGCTTTATGGCATTAAATCTGGACTGTTTTACCCTCTGAGAACACTGACTGTTTAGCTCTGTAGATTTTTATCTTTTACTTTCTTTGTTGCTTTCTTTCTTTTTTCTTTCCTTACTGATGGCTAGTCCCTGTAATCAAGGCTATTTTTTCCTCAATGTGAAATAGTTCTGGGTGAATTCTCCCCTGTATTGCACTGATATAATGTTGAGGGATGACACTTTTGGGAGCAAATATGTAACTTCTCAATGCAAACTTTAAAAAAACAAAAACAAGGGCTCGGTCTTTGTGCTCTAAGTTGTATAAAAAATGGGAGATGCAGCCAGAATGTATGTTTTATTTTATTTGACTTTTAATTTGATTGGTCCTTAGATTTACAGTAGTTTCCTCATGCATGGTAAATTAGCAGTTTTAAACAGGCTGTTCTGTATTTGAATCGTTTCAGTTTCTATTTTTGGTTGTATTTGTTTCTGAATGCAGAGCCCCTTTAAAGGAGCCTCCTTCAAACTCCCCTATAAGCCTTAAGAGGACTGCTGGGCAGTTGCTGTGGTTCTCACATATGCGCCAATTTTCCACCATTCTAATAAAGTCACGAGGAAGTGGTTCTCTTAGACCAGAACTATTTGTTAATAAATCTTTAGAGTAATAGTGTGGCCTATATGAAATAGATATAGTGTATATGATTCACCAATCATTAAGTGCCATCTCCATTGATTTACTCTTTAAAAATCATTTTTATTTAGGATAAAAATAAATAAATAAATAGTCTGAGCAGGTATGTGATTAAAAGAAGAAAGTGAAAGTAAAATTAGTCACGAGAACGTTGGCCTCGAGTCTGCAGTCACTCAGATCAGAAACAGTGCTGTTTATATGCATTTAAATCCATGTACTGAGATGAACCATCATTGGGGCTGGAGCTTCTCACCAGCTGTGTACGGCAGAACGTTATCAACAGTGTTAAAAAAAAAAGTTACTCACATAATGTAGAGCTCTCATGTAACTGTATAGATTTTCTGGTGTGGTCCATATTTTGACTCATGTTTGTGGAAATTGGCTGTAGAAGACCACTTTCTCTCTGTACATAGTCTCAGTGATCGTTTCATGGATGTTTTCCGTTCTCAAAGTATGCTAAATATGGATGTGCATGATGTCTCAGCTACATATATCAGATCGTTCTTATTACATCATTTATATTTTGTAATCTGTATTTCTGTACGTGTTTTTAAAATATATACATTTAAACTGTTGTGGTTGTGTTTTCAGTGCACACTTGTCATCTTCAGATATGGAAATAAGTACCCTACTGTCACCCAATACACCCAGCATTCTCCACAACACACAGAAGCAAAGCAACATGGGATGTAGAAATTTGGTGAATATGCATAGAGAGCATCAGTGCTTATCTTAGTAATGTTGAACAAGATCAGCTTTTTAAGACATAATATAGAAAAATGCTTGTATATATCTCCTATTCTAGTGATTAATAGTGTTTATTGAGGTTGTTTATGGACTAATATCTCCTAGTGATTAATAGTGTTTATTGAGGTTGTTTATGGCCTAATATCTCCTAGTGATTAGTAATGTTTATTGAGGTTGTTTATGGACTAATATCTCCTATTCTAGTGATTAATAGTGTTTATTGAGGTTGTTTA
>BRDA01080887.1:0-11001 GCA_036984385.1 Crenuchus spilurus | reverse complement strand
AGAGAGAGAGAGAGAGAAAGAGAGAGAGAGAGAGAGAGAGAGAGAGAGAGAGATACAATTATTCAAGACTGTCAGGTAGGATGTATTCATGCTCAGTGACTCTACAGCCAGCTGTAATCTTTAAAAGCTGCAGTTCAGGGTCCAAACCAGCAGGGGGACCTGTGAGCAGGAATGTGAATGCAACAGTAGCCGTCACAATGTCAAAATAAGCTTAAACTTACACAAGGAAATCACTGGGGATGTGGATCATTGTTGTGGTCTCCGAAAAAGTTGCTAATGGGTACCTAGTTGGTGGATAAGGTGTTGCCGTGTGGTTGCTGTGGTCTACCTCATGGTAACCCAATAGTGAAGTGAATTTTCTACACTTGCTTAGGCTGATGGAGATCTTTATTTGCGTGTTGTATACAATCAGAGTAATCGAATCATTGAAATTCTTACCTGCTGGTTTACTGCTGCTCTCCAGCTTAGCCTTGATTTCACTCAGAGCAGCCATCACTGTTTGACCTAAGGAGAAGATCTTACAATGATACACAGACTTATGGCATGGCTATCAAAACTCAATTATAAATATTTCATTATAAGTCTGACTCTTCTGGGAACATAAAAGTGATGATGCACATGAATCAGCTAAGAAAGGCTCATGGAGGCTCAGTTAACAGCTCTATGTGGGTCACCAGGCATTAGCTTTTGTGACCAGATGTAAGGTGGTATTTTGAATGTTACTGATAATGGAGTTGAATCAATTGATCAGCAAATTTGGGCTCAAACATAACACACATGGCAAGGTGAAAGCAACTAAATGTTATGGCCGAGCTGACAGAAACCAACATTAAAATCTTGCTGTTTCATTCATAGCATAAGCACTTGCCTGTAAATGGAAGCAGAAGCTTAAATTCTGCAATAAAAACCTATTGCTTCAGCGTTCAGCAGGGTTTACCTTTGCCAGTACTACGTCATCCATTCAGCTTCCTGGCCACAAGCTACTACTCAACTTTAAAAGGAAACAATTTGCCTCTGCTCTATTGACCGCAGCCACCAAGGCGTCATAGTCATCCTCCTTCTTTCCCACAACCACCATGTTGCCCCGGTCCTGTTGCCCAGGGAAGAGCTCTGCCTCTGCTGCCCATCTGTCCAGCAGTGTCACACCAATACGCCAATTACCCTAATAATTAACCACTCCGCTAATATCCTCTTTCAAGTTTTTATGGCACAACTGCATTGTTCTTGTAAAAGCTGAAGTTAGCTTCTTTAAATTTCCTGTTCCACCTTAAATGGTGCAGAAGTCACATTCAAGCACCTCAGGCTTTGTTTTGCTGTACTATTTAAGCTGGAAAGGAAAATTTGTATAAGAAGCAGGACACAACAGATATTGACTTTAATCTATAAACTGAGTTGTATTTCTAATAATATATCATCAAAAATCTAACTTATGAATATCACTCTGATATCTCACCTGTATTCTGAAGTTTGGAGGACAGCAAATCTACAGTAGACCTCAGTTTCTGCATCTCCATTTGTGTTCTGTTCTGAGACGCTATGACATAAATGATGTAAACAGAAGAAAAAAGTTCTAACAACTAACAAAATGACAATTTCATATGGATGTCACTCTCTTCATCTACTGGTGACGTTTTTGTTCATTCAGATCATTTGTTGGAAAACAATTGTGGCTAAAATCAGTCACTTCATTCTTAATTATTCTTTGGAATATTCAGCTTTATTAAATACATTTACTGTTAAAGAAAATAAACAATAGACATCATATCACCACTACACTTTCTGTAGAGTACTTTTGTTGGTTTTGATTGACTGATTATTAAATTGCTGTTTGTAGATTTTTGTGAAAAGATTCCTAAGGTATCATTAGCTAGCTTGTTAGCATTAGCATGTTACCTGCTGTTTTACTGTTGCTCTCCAGTTTAGTTTTCATTTCATTCAAAGCAGCCATCACTTTCTGATCTGAGGAGATAATGATACATACTTATTAAAATCAGTCTCTAACTGAACATTAGCAAGGTAGAGCTATAAGAGAGGAGGTTCTGATAAAGTAGACAGTGGGTGGAGTTACAAGAGAGGATTCTGGTCACATGGAAAGTGGGTGGGGCTAAAAGAGAGGGGGTGTTCTGATAAAGTGGACAGTGGGAGTAGTTGCAAGAGAGGTGTTTCTGATAAAGTGGACAAGTGGGTGGAGCTAGGAGTGTGAGAGATTATCAAAACAATAATTAAACTTTTTTTAAATTCTTTTAAATATACAGAGTTTCCCCCCATTGTTCTCTTGGCCCCACTAAACTATTCTTGCTGTTATGACTCCTAGACTTTGGGAAGGATATCACATACTTCCTCAGAGAAGACTGGACAGAGCGGAGAAGGGAATGAAGAGTGTTTTTATTTTTTGTTGTGTGTAAAAATGTCTAAACAGATTAACTTTCGACATGTCTAAAGGCTGTGTGGCAGACCTTGTCCATGGTGGATACAATAGATATTGATTTTATTTTGTATTCTGTTAACTGAGTTTTTATCATCAACAATATCACTCTGATACCTCACCTGTATTCTGAAGATTGGAGGACAGTGAATCTACAGAAGAACTCAGTTTTTGCATCTCCATCAATGTCCTGTTCTGGGATTCTAGAAATGATGTCAATAGAAAAAAGTTCTACCAACTAATAAAATTAATAATTAAAATGAATATCTCTCTCTTTATTAACCAGTGTTGCTTTTTAACTCTTACATAAACACATTGTAGAGCATTACAGCCAGAATGACTGTGTGTATCATATGAACAGTATAGAACATTCTAGAGAATTTTTTAATAAATAATAGTCATATCGCCCCCTACACTTCCTGTATAGTATTACATTCTGTCAGGTAAAGGATATGAAACTAATTTATTATGAGGTAAACATTTCTGTAGGCCTCTGTAATCACGATGAACTGCATGCTGATTCCTTGACTGAATTTCTTATGAAATGATGACGTTGGGTCACTCACTCCAGATGTTTCCCTTTCGATAAGCTGACAAAAAATTTGCTAGTTCATATTTCCTGTTCCAATTAAATAATTCATCAGCATAAACTGACTTTAAAAGTGCTTTGCTCAGGCTTTTTTAGCACTTTCATTTTTCCTGTATGTTATCTTCTACAGTCTTTCACAACACCATTTCAGTAGGCGCCCTATTCAACCAGTTGTTTTTGTAAAAATCCATTACATGACCTATTCAGAACCCTCTCAAAGGTCATCCATATTGCTCATGATGCTCAACCATGATGTTAATGATGGTTACAGACTAGTGGATGTGGTTTAGGACACAGACATCCATTCAGTAAATAAAGAGTAAATTAGATTTCTCTTCGAACATCAATAAAACAATTAGGGGGCAATGACTTTAATATAAAAGTGGATCAGTCAGGATATGTTTGGAGTCTGATTCCACTCAGCGCTCCTCCAGATGTTAATGAAGGTGTCCCAGACTAGTGGGTGCAGTTTAGGACACAGTATGAATTGATGTGAACTATAAAAGTGAAGAAAATTTCACCACTACAGACACTTCAGACAGCAGCAGGGCTGATAGAAGACTGATCTTAGAGCAGGTTCCTATATATTTATGATGCTAATCATCACTAAATTGATTCTAGATCAGTATAAATTCCCATTTCATGTATCAATTTCCATTAATTTATGTTTCATTTCTTACTTGACCACTGTAAACTAGAAGAATATGTTGATTTTTTTTCCTTTTGGTTTTAGACATTACTGCACTATTACCTACATAATATTTATGCAACTTACTTATTACTGCACATTAGCAGTAATAGCGTGTTACCTGCTGTTTTACTGATGCTCTCCAGCTTAGTTTTCATTTCATTCAGAGCAGCCATCACTTTCTGATCTGAAGAAATGATACATACTTATTAAAATCAGTCTCTTACTAAACACTAGCAAGAGCTACAAGGGGGGGGTTCTGATTAAGTGCAGAGTGGGTGGAGCTACAAGTGAGGGGGGTTCTAATTATGTGCACAGTGGGTGGAGCTACAAGTGAGGGGGTTCTGATAAAATGCACACTGGGTGGAGTTACAAAATACGTTTCTGATAAAGTGAACAGAGGGTGGAACTACAAGATAAGAGCACTCTGATTATGTAGACAGTGGGTGGAGCTACAAAAGGGATTTCTGATAAAGTGGACGGGGGGGAGCTACAAAAGAGGGGGTTCTGATAAAGAGGACAGTGGGTGGAGTTACAAGATAGATTTATGATAAAGTGGACAGGGGGTGGAGCTATAAGAGAGGTTTCTGATAAAGTGGACAGGGGGTGGAGCTATAAGAGAGAGATTTCTGATAAAGTGGACAGGGGGTGGAGCTACAAGAGAGAGGTTTCTGATAAAGTGGACAGGGGGTGGAGCTACAAGAGAGAGGTTTCTGATAAAGTGGACAGTGGGTGTTATGGACGTTTGTATCTCACCAAAGTCTTGTATTTGTTTTTGTTGTTTGGATTCAAAAGAAACCAGAGATGAATTCAGAGCAGTCAGAGATTTCTCACTTTCAATCAGTTTCATGTCCTGTCGCACGACTGCAGGGAAAAACATCAGATTAATAAAAATCTACTTTTGTTTATAACATGGATAATAAATCATGATCTGAAACTAGAAACATGCACTTCCTGATGGAATTGTAGAATGGTTGCACAGCTAAACTGGTTCCCACACTCAGCCAGGTGTTAGACTGCTACATGGTCAATAAGGTGCAACTGTTTTTGCCAAGTGGTTGCTTTGTTGGCAAGAGGTTGCTACACATTTGGTACTTAGACGCTAAGTGGTTGCTATGGGGTTGCCACATAATTGCTATGGTATCCCAGGAGGTTGATGAATGTGTATTTTTACTCCATTCTTTCATAATGTAAAAAACATCTGAACCTGTCTGAAAATGTTTTCAGATTTTTTTTACAGAAACTATATTTTGGACCAAAAAGCAATGCACAACTAATATATAATATATAATAAAATAATAAAGCTAGCCATAACTATGAACTTTTATTTATGTGATCTACATGTATTGTAAGATGTTCACCTGTATCCTGTAATTTGGCTGTCAGCTCTGATACAGAAGAATTTAAGTGGTCCAAGACTCTCTTCAGCATTGTGTACTGCACATTCTGCTGGCCCGCTAAAACATCACAGAAATGACCAGAATCACAAAAAAACATCACAAAATGTCACTTTAAAATAAAGAGGTTGTAATGTAGTTTTTGAAGTATGGAGTCATGTCTCGTTTTAACAAATGTACAGTGAATATAGTGTTAGGACACTTATTATCATAGTGTGGTGTTCTTGCCCAAACAGACAGTTTGACCACATGTGAGATGGCAGTGTTATGCACTACACCACTACACTATATAAACTGGTGTCAGGCATATCTTACAGAAATTGTGTCACTATTATTTTTGAAGTTAAAAATATCAGTAATAAAAACTCCAAAACATTTATTCCAACAGCACAGGTCCAAACAGTAAACATCAATTATCCAATCAAAGGTTCATTATTGTCCTTAAGGTCCAGTAGTGCTTGTTAAAGGTTCTAGATTCACTTTTCCAGGAGAAATGAGCAGAATAGTATCTTTAAGTGAACTTTTAAACAGTAAAGTAAATGTAAAAGTCTGGAGTTAAGACTGGGTCAATGAAACTTCTGATACATTCATTAAAACACAATCTGATACTGTTCTACAACTAAAGATACTGAAGACAGAACCTTGCAGTTCCACTGCAGAGGTAAAGCAGGTACTGGCCCAAAGACAAGAAAAGTTCTGGCACACTGACAGGAAAGATACTGACCTAGAGACAGGAAAGGTACTGACCCAGTGACAGGAAAGGTACTGGCCCAATGACAGGAAAGGTACCAGTCCATTGACAGGAATGATTTTGACCCAGTGATAGGAAAGATACTGACCCAGAGACAGGAAAAATGCTGACCCAATGACAGGAAAGGTACTGACCCAGTAAGAGGAAAAATACTGACCTAGTAAGAGGAAATGCACTGACCCAGAGACAGTAAAGGTAAAAGTAGACCTCTGAGATTGAAGTCACACCTGAGTCTTGCAGTTTGGTCTGCAGTTGTGAAGAAAAGGAACCAATTGAGGATCCCAGATTGTTTATTAAAGTCTGAAGATCAGATAACTTCGCTTGGGTTCCTAAAGTCAACACATATCAATATTGTAGATCAGGATGTAGAAGTATTATGTTTTGATATACTTTCTTCATCGTTTGGAACTAAAAGAAGCTACATTAATACTGACCGCTGCTGAGCTGGCTGTTTATTCTGGACGTGTACATGTCCACATAGGAGCTCAGACTTGTCACAGACTTCTTCAGCTCTGTCACTGTTTTCTCCACTTCAGCTTCTACAACAAAAGCAGACATCTGATTCTGGATATTAACTTTATTAGATATTTGTTCTGTATATTAAGATTATTAGGGCTTAATTCTAGCTATTAACATTATTAAATCTTAATTCTAGATATTTACTTTATTAGATCTTAATTCTAGCTTTTAACATTATTAGATCTTAATTCTAGATATTTACTTTATTAGATCTTAATTCTAGTATTAATGTTATATCTGTAATCTAATAATGTTAGATCTTAATTCTAGCTATTAACTTATTAGACCTTAAATTTAGATATTTGTGTTATTAGATCTTAATTCTAGCTATTAACTTGTTAGATCTTAATTCTTGATATTTACTTTATTAGATCTTAAATTTATAAATTTGTGTTATTAGATCTTAATTCTAGTTATTAACATTATTAGATTGTTAGTAAATCTACATGATAAATGTTGTTATATGTGAATTTATGAATCTTTGGATGATGTAGTGGTCTGTAAGAAGATCCTGGAGCTCCTCACTAGTATCCTGTAGCTGGTGTTTCAGGTCAGAATTGAGTGAGTTTAGTGAAGCATTGTGACTCATCATTGACCTCTCCAGATCAGTGAATTTCCTCCCCTCATAGTGAACTAGAGCACAAGAGAGAAGATGAATCAGCACATCATCTCACTCAGCACTCAGTATATATACAAGACCAGCAGTGAGAAGCCAGTCTAATCTTTAAAATAAATGAGAGAAATATTAAATTAACACTCACATATGACAAAAACCATAACAAACAGGATAAAAATGACCAGAGCCAGCAAAACCAACAGGCTCTGACTCTGTTTACCTCGAACAACATCTGTACACATAACAGAAAAACAAATGGCAGATCAATTATTATTTACAGTATAATAAACAATTCAGTTAAGGCTCTGAGATGTTCAGAATAATAGAGACAACATAGGTTCAAACACTGAGAAAGGGGATAATTAGTATGTTTAAGTTAACATTTTACACAGTAAAGTAAATGTAAAAATCTGGGGTCAGGCAAGAGGAGTCAGTACAACCTCTATTACATTTACTACAACACAGTCAGATGGAAGTCACAGGAATATATTGACCCAGTCACATGAAAGATACAGACCCAGTAATAGGAGAGATATGGACCCAGTGACAGGAAAGCTACTGATTCAATGACAGGAAAGGAACTGATCAGCCATACATAAAGTTCTGATCCAGTGACAGGTAAGGTACTGACCCAATGACAGGAAAGGTACTGACCCAGTGAGCATCCACTGTAAGGATTACACGGAGAACAGTGTAACATGTCTGAGTTGTTTTTCAGAGAGAAGTGAGGAATGAAGATCTAAAACCAACTGATGGAACCAAAGAGAGTAAGTGGTTAAAGGTTCTAAATCTATACAGTGATCATTTGTATTTATCTTAATTCTTTTTATATATATATATAATTTATTTCTAGGTTTTTGCCAATTTTATTCCCTTCCCAATGTAATGGTAGCCAATTAACCCATCCCCTCCATTAGGCCTCTCCCCATCACTTTGCAATGTCCCTGACTCTAGGAGGGTGTAAGCAAGTACAAGCCTCTTCCGTTGCGTGTGATGCAGCCACCACTTCTTTTTCGAACCACCACTGATACACCGTCACTGGAGAGCCTAACACGCTCAGAGGATCACCAGCTCCGATTGGCCCAATCAGTAGACGCCTGAGCCAGCGGAAATTGCAATGTGAAAGTAATAGGAAGAATGAGAGCGCCATCTACCCGCCCAGAGAGAGCACTGCCAATTTTTTTTTGCTCTCTTGGGCCCTGGCTGTTGATGGCAAACAGGGATTTGAACTCGGGATCCTCGGGTCATAGTAGTAGCGTCTTTGCCCGCTGAGTCACTCGGGCCCCGTATTTATCTTAACTCCATTTGAAGCTCTGCATGTTAGTACTTATTTCTTACTTCAACCTTCTACAGAGAACATTACCAGACAGACGTTAGAGAAGGTTTCTATTTTCCCAGTTTCTTCAGTTAAGCACATAAAATGATATTTTCAGTGAACAGCCATCAGACAGTCTATAAAACATGTAAACTGTGGTGTAAAAACTTTTGCTTAAGACTGGCCAGGTTAAAATGTATAAACTGAAGATAAAGCAGATTTCACAAACCTTTTAGGGATGTTCTGCGTCCTGTGTCCATGTCCATCTTACTGTATCTCACTGAGCTTTCAGTCATCGTGCTCAGAGTGAAGCTGACCTACAGAGTCTCTGTTGAATGGTCAACAGCTTACAAGTCCTTCGGAAGTGCCTGTTTGCAGGGATAGCACTAAAAGTCTATAAGGAGGAAATGTTTTGGGCTTTCTCTTCCCCTTTCCTAAGCATTCCTAAACTTCTTCTTTTCTTTACTTTCACCAGCACTGCCATTATATGAGTCATTCCACGAGAATAGGTCAAATTGGACTTTGACATTTAAAATTTTTTTACTAAAATGTATAATTTGTATGTATACCCCACAGCATTAAGGATATTTTCAACTATCAGAAAATCATATTTTCCCATCTCAGGCATTAGCTCTCTATTATTATTGGTCATTATTTCAAGATCTGGGCAATGTTATTCTTCAACCCCGTTATGTACACAATGGAAGCTCTCTGGATATGATCATAAAATGTATTTCTAAAGAAATCAATATTTTCATATTAATCAGATGTCCCAAACACTAATTCAATAATTGCAAATACTAAAATGATATAAAATCTCAATTTTTTGCTATACTAAATCCTGAAATGTCCCTTTTTGTGAAAGTGTGCTTGTCATTTTTCATCAAAAGTGTAGTTTAACTGAAGAATCTTCACTAAAATCAATAAGCTTATGATAGCTCTCAACATTTTAGACGGAAGTCAACAAACATTAAAATTACTTTTAAATGCATTTTTTAAAAATAATGTATGAAAATGTAGGTGTGACGGGGTTGAGACTAGGGTAACGGGGTTGAGGATGGTAACGGGGTTGAAGGGACAAATAGGGTTTAATATAGTAGGAGTTAGAGGAGGAGAGGTAGAAGCAGGTAGAGGAGGGGAGGCTGGAGGAGATGAAGGAGAAGAGGCTAGAGGAGGTAGAGAAGGAGAAGTCAGATGGAGATGAGGCAGAAAATTCACAGGTGAGGTTAAATAATGATGGATGTGTTAGTCATGAGATTCAGAATTGAGACAAATGTTACTGTGATGATGATCTTAATAACCATACTTCACATGTGTGGCTTTACATGTCCTGTGTTTTCAGGCATTAGAACCAAGCCTCATGTGGTCAAATATACTTTTAAAGAACTAATGAGCGGTGTAATAAAAGACAAGTTATGATGGTGAATCAGAATGTTTCCTTAAGCGTTGACACCTTTTTTTGTTTCTTTTTCAACTTTCTCCTTAAGTTCTTCTGTTTGCATCTTGAGCTTGTTTCTTTCTTTTATGTCTCTCTTCTGTGTCACCAGACGTTGCCTACAAAACAAAACAGTGAAGTTGATTTGGGTATGGAAAATTAGATTTAAAAAAAAAATTTAGAATACTCATTTTCATCGCTGTACTTTTTACACACAGAGGAATTTGTTCTCCACATTTAATCCAATCAATGCCGTGAAACACACATTTACACACCCTAGTTAACACACACTAGGGGCAGTGAGCACAGGTGCCTGCAGCAGTGGGCAGCCCTAGCCACGGTGCCCGGGGAGCAGTTAGGGGTTTGGTGCTTTGTTTCAACACACTTCAGTTGTTACCTGTTGGCTCTAGGAATTCAATCGGCAACCTTCCCATCACAACCCCAGTTCTCTAACCACCGGGCCATGGCGGCCCCTAGTATTAGGCCTTTTCACCCTCCTCCCCTCCCTGTTTCTGAAATCAAATATCCTAAAACTGTTAACTGCCCACTGCCCTAACCTTCAAGATCCTGACTGCTCAAACTGCTCTGGGTGATTTCCCTGATCTGGACTGTTTGGAGGAGTGCTCAAGTTCTTGAGCGCTACTCTCCTCTCCTTGCTCCTTTTATATGCTCTCTCTCATTTTTAGTTTCTGCCGCTGTTCTCTTTTACTTAGGTCTTTATTTTCTTTTTCCCTTCCTCTACATTCTTTCTCCATCTCTCACATTCACTCTGCAGGTATTTCTCTCTACTTTCTGGTTCACTTTTTCGCGTTGTGCCTGATACTTCTTCTGCTTTTCTGCTGTTGTTGGTGCCATCTTACTCACAGCTTAAACATGGAACATAGATTACACTCAGCATGCATGTGGTAAAAGAATGTTGATCAAATATAACAATAATTCATTAAAATAATTGGATAACTTAACCACTGAACTCTTAAAATCACAACCTTGTTACAAACTCACAACCCCTTACAATGAAAAACAACAAAAAACGTAATGGAGTTGAGCATGACGGGGTTGTGATTTTTGCACAAAATAGCAGCTGCTCTACATAGTGAACACCAGAGAGAGAGCACATGGCATGCATGAGATTCAGAATTGACATATATTCTTGAAATTAAAAAAAAAAAAATCATAAGTAATACTTTTCTATCTTTTTTTGATGTGACGGTGTTGAGTCATTGAGTTTGACAACCACAATATTACAAGATAAATGACCAAAATTAA
>BRDA01080886.1:0-16138 GCA_036984385.1 Crenuchus spilurus | reverse complement strand
TTCAACTTTTGTCTGATCTTTTTACCTAATAAATCATTTTAAAATGAATACATACTTGTGGAATATGATCCCCTGGTCTCTGCTGACAGAATTCCGATAAGTAAAACAATAAAACACAAAACATTGCAGCCCTTTCATTGTTTGTAAATGCTGTCTTCCTTCCGATCTTGCCCTGCTTCCACACAACATGGAGGCTCCATGCCGGCGCGTTCAAAAGTCACATGTGTCCAATCCAGTAATATAGATTGGTCGCGCTATCTACACTAGGATTTGTAATGCGCGTCTACAGCCTGTATTACGGTAGTCGGTGAAAGCAGTTATGCAAACACTAAAAGAAAAGAGTTTACAGCTTACATTATTTACAAAGGACTGAATCTTGAATCTTGAAGAACAATATGTCCTTTATCAATATTATGAGTGTCATTCATTTTTACTGTAGGAATTTGGAGTAATGTAAAATTAAATTGTGTATTCAGTTGTATATTGACCTTAACTTGAAGGCTTATAAAATGGCCAAATCCAATTTTTATCATATAACACCAGTAGATTCTTGAAGAACACTATCTCCTTTATCAAAAGTATGAGTTTCATTTATTTTTACTGTAGGAATTTGGAATACTTTTATAGCAAAATAAAAAATGTTAATTCACTTGTATAATGACCATATTTTGAAGGGCTATAAAATGGCCAAATCAAATGATCACATAACACCAGTATATTCTTGAAGAACACTATATTGTTATATGATAATTTGATTTGTTCATTCTTCAACACATGGTCAGTATACAACCAAATTAAAATTTTTCTTGAATTTGCGATCACATTACTCCAAATTCCTCCAGTAAAAATTTATGAGTCTCATCACAGTGATAAAGAAGGAAGTGTTCTTCAAGGTGTTATATGATAACAATTTGATTTGGCCATTTTATAAGCCTTCAAGTTAAGGTCATTATACAAGTACATTTTGTACAACTGAATGGACAATTTGATTTTCCATTACTCCAAATTACAGTAAAAATGAATGGCACTTATAATATTGATAAAGGACATATTGTTCTTCAAGATTCAAGATTCAGTCCTTTGTAAATAATGTTTATTAAGCTGTAAATCTTTTCTTTTGGTGTTTGCATAACTGCTTTAAAACGCGAGAAGACTCTGGGGGGTATTTCACCAAGCAGGATTTCCAAGTTAGCCAGATAGTTTAAGCCATACTTTAAGGAATACCCCCCTGCTGTGTTCTGCTGCACTCTTTAACCGACTACTGCAATACAGGCTGTAGACGCGCACTGCAAATCCTAGTGTACTGTAGATACCGCGACTGTGTTTTCGCAAAGTGCAGATACCGTTAACCATCAAACATGTGACCTTAGGAGGCCTATTCGGTACTTCTGTTCCCATGCACGAGCGCACTACGCAGATTACGTATCTAGTCACGGTTTTAATTATTTTCACAGCGTTTGGAAAGCTTAGCGATCATCAACGCTCGTCTTTACATTTAATGTTCACGCTGATACTTAATTAAGTTCGTAGACAAGAACATCTGTAAAAACGTCCTCAGACTGAGGTTTTAATGCACACAACTCCATAAAGCTTGTGAGTTAGTAAATAACAAATAAAAACACAACAAATAAAAAAATCTACATTAAGTGAATCAACACCCTAATCTTTTATCTATTATGTATAATAAGTAATATTTATTAATAATCAATAATAATAATTTAATTTATGTTTAAGCCTATACCGCACCATAACCATAAAAAAAGGTTTGATCAGGGCCCCCAGACATGACGTTGCTTGGGGCCCCAGAACTTCTAAATCCGCCCCTGTTACTAACCACCTACTGAGCTGGAGTGTTGAGTATGATTTCAGAAGTGCTTCTGAAATAATTATTTTACGCATTACAAAACCTTTTGAAACATGTGTGGAACAACTCAAAAAATATTTGACACACCATAGCAACACCTTAGCAACCACTTAGCAACACCATAGCAACCACCATGGATACCATAGCAACCACCTTAGCAACCACCATGGATACCATAGCAATGCCTTAGCAACCAGCTCAGATACCAAAGCAACACCTTAGCAACCACCTCAGATGCCATACCAACACCTTAGCAACCACCTCAGCAACCACGTCAGATACCATAGCAACACCTTAGAAACACTTTAGAAACCACTTAGCAATACTGTAGAAGCCACCACAGATACAACAGCATCACCTTAAAAACCATCTGGGATACCTTAGCATGTGAGCCATGTTAGCTGTGCAACATTTTATGTTTCCTTCAGGAAATGCACTTTTCTAGTTATAAAAGTAATCAAGTAAACCTAATGATGTGAAACCAATGAAACCGATGGCGGCACGGTGGCTTAGTGGTTAGCACGTTTGTCTCTCAGCGCTGAGGTCTTGGGTTTGAGTCCACATCTGAGCAGAGTTTCCATGTTCTCCCCGTGTCTGTGTGGGTTTCCTCCAGGGACTCTGGTTTCCTCCCACAGTCCAAAAATATGGAGATCAGGTGAATTGGCTACTCTAAAAAATGACCTGTGTGTGCGCCCAGATATGGTTGTCACTCTGTACTGGGTGATACCCCTAGTGCTCGATGCAGTCCTCCAGGTGGACGGTCACTTCCGGTTGAGAGTACACTGTGCATGACTGGCTGCCGCTTCTTGCCGCAGTGTGTTTATGTGGGGTGTGTCGATTGTGAAGTGTCCTTGGGTGTCTAGAGAGGTGCTATATAAATGTAAATACAGACATATATTCCACATCCCTCCATAATTATTGGCACCCCTAGTTAAGAAGTGGTCTTTGGCTTCTAATAAATTCTTTTTTTCAACCGTGTGTCAGACCACTGGTAAACCTAACCAGGTGCTTGTTCCGGCCCCACTTCACCCAGTTCCTGTTATGCATGAACCTTTTGAACGTGTGCTGCTTGACTGTGTTGGCCCTCTGCCAAAGACAAAATCAGGACATCAGTTTCTTTTATCCATCATGTACAGCCACACGTTTTCCAGAAGCTGTCCCTCTTCAACGAATCACAGCACCACTAGTTGTTCATGCTTTGCTCAAGTTTTTCTCTCTGTTTGGTGTAAAGCACACTCAATTGTACTGTGATTTTCTGTGCAACACCTTCTAAACGTTATGTTCACTGAAGAGGAATCCCTGAGGCATAACTTCAAAACCAGAATCATCAAAATGTAGAAGCAGTTGGAGACACTATGTTATTGTATGTGGAACCATATACAGGAAGTTTGTTCCATATTCTTTGTCATACATTTTTAAATCAATATATTAATGGTTTCTTCACTGTTCTACAAACAGAGAAAAATCTCAGCTGTCCTCTGGAAATGCTCAGTAAGGAAAAAAATGAGCGACTGAGCTTTGTGACTGTTACACCATACTACATTCCCAGCAGCAGCATTCCTTCCTGTACACATTTTTAAGAACTCCAGGAGCACATCAGAAAACTGAGAGAAGAGAAGGTATCTTCTAGACATGCTTCTCCTTTTCTTTGATGCTTTTTTTTTTTTGTCGAGGGGTTGAACTTGAGTAATCATCACTCACCACAGGCTCTTGATAATTAACTGGTGTCACCCCATCCCGTCTGAGGGAGGATATCAAGAACCTGATGAATGAAATGGGCCATTAGCTTGAGACCAGCCTTGAGAGTGTTTGTGTTCTGATATGGACATTTTGCTGCTCACACACAAACATCGAAGTTCTGAAGTTGCTGCTCAGTCCGGTCTTAAATTGTGCAGTTTTGAGTACTTTCAAGTACAGTGGTAACCCTACTTACGAGTTTAATCCGTGCAGGAGCCGAGCTTGTTAGCTGGTTTTGCTCGTTAGCTGGAAGCATTTTCCCCATAATAATACATGTAAAACTGATTAATCCATGTCAGCCGGCCAATATACAGTATACTTTAATATGTAAATAATGTGTTTATATGTTTTTTTTTTTTAATAAACAAGACAACGACGACGCTTGTGTAGGCTGGCGGCTAAGGAGGAGAGGAGGACGGGTGTACGTGTATGGCATGTTTACACTTATCATATGAAAAGTAAAAGTAAAATTTATCTAACTTTCTTGTTTACTATCTTTGCTTTCTTTGCATCGCTTTCACTAGCACTTTCACTTTCACTGGACAGTGGTCAAAGGTAATGACTGACCTCTTCTTCTACGCTAGCATCTAAGGGATGCTACGACCACCGCGCCCCTAGCGGTTGGCATACCTGAATTAATTTACGCTACTCGTTACTTGGAATTTTACTCGTTAACTGGAACAAAAATATTCAGAGATCTCGACTCATTACTTGGAATACTCGTTAGTAGGGATGCTCATAAGTAGGGTTACCACTGTACTTTTATTTTCATTTGTTGTCCTAATTTTACATTTAAAGTCCTGAAAATATAAAGTGCATAAGATTTGCTGTATGTCATGTTTCTGAATATGCATCTTCTACCTGTACAGCTAGAAATGAGAAGGAAATGCTTATTTCATCGCGGGACAAGCCCAAGGATCAAGCTGCAAGTCTGTGGAACCTCCTGTCCAGAAAAGGAAGCTGAGGAATTGAAACAGGATGCACTAAGCACTCTCTCCGGTGTCATTAAAAGGGTAGATGTTTTACAGTCCACTGACATCAGGGTACAAAAACAGGGTATTGAACAGGATGAGTCATTTCTCTTCCACTAATTGGTGTTTCTTTTTAGTGGCAGAGTGCAGTAGATCATCTTGAAGTACTCCAGAGAAGAGATGATGGACAAAGTATGACAAGAGCTTGTGGTTCTTTGGGATCATTATGTCTGAAGCAGAACAAAACATTTTTTATTCTCACTTCTGTGATGGTAAGTTTTCTTATTGAGGCATGTTGATGATCTTGACTAGGTTTTGGTTCTGTTTACCCTCATTGGTTCTTTTTCCCCTCCATTCTTGTACAGATGTTTACACAGAGGAACTGCTTGCAATACATGAATGGGAGCTGCTGAAGACCAAGGAGTTTTACGAGGGCACATGTCCATTGCTTAAGAGCATTGAGAAGTGGGAGACACTGGGCTCTCTTCCAGGATTTTGAGGTGCTGACAGAATCCATTCCATAATTTTGCATTTTCATCATTAAACACTCAATCCACCTTTGCCATTTTTAGATGAGTAGAAATGTCATTTTGCTCGCTGTTGTAGAAAAAAGCTGCAGACCTGAAACGCTTCTCCAAAAGAGGGGGTGCTTTGTTAAAGGAGAGCAAAGAAAGGACCAAAGTTCAGAAGATGCTTCCTAAGGTACACCATATAGCCAAAATGCTAGGTGTATACTAATGCATTGATCTGAATGTAATGATTCAACAGCATTGACCATGTTGTTAAGTCTATGTACTGGTTTTATACAAATATGTAAATAGGTCCTCTAGTCACATTTGTGTATTAGAATATATTTACAACATAACAAAGCATAATCTAATAAAGCTGTGACAGTTTCTGATTTCATGTAGCCTTGAATAGTTTCCTGAGAATCTTGTCATTGTCGAGTGAATTTTACACAAGTCCTACCATAAGTGGCAGTTTGCAACAATTAACAGCAAAAGTTGCTTTGTTTTTGTGTATATACTTGTACAGCTAGAGGAAGACCTAAAAGCATGTCTAGAGGGTTGAGAGAAGAGTCGCCGCTCTCCCTTTCTGAAGGATGGGCAGATGGTCAGAGTACATCTCCAACCAATGGGAAGTGCATCGCTTGCAGAAAGACAAGCGAAAAAATGAACATGTTCTACATTTGTTCTAATTGATGATGATTGTCGGTCATTTAATGTCCTCGCTGGTTTCCTCAACAATGACTTAAACCCTGGACTATGTTTCAGTTAAGAATCGGACCTCAATTCTCTGTAGTACAGGACTTTAATTTAAGATGCTTCTTAAACACTAGGTTAAATGGAATTATTGTGCAAATTAAACTCATGGAATTCCAGCCAAAAGTGGTAAGAAACTGACTAAATGAAGACTTCAGGGTGGCAGAAATGAAATAACCTCCTATGTCTTTCTCTCTCTCTCTCTCTCTCTCTCTCTCTCTCTCTCTCTCTCTCTCTCTCTCTCTCTCTCTCTAATATAATATAATATAATATAATATAATATAATATAATATATGAATGTTCATGATTGATTTAATGGTAACTATTTTTCTTCTGTTGAGATTAGAAATACAATAAATGTTTGGAACATGTTAAGCATCCATCCATCCATCCATCCATTATCTACCGCTTTATCCGGGGCCGGATTGCGGAGGTAGCAGTCTGAGCAGGGAATCCCAAACCTCCCTCTCCCCAGACACCTCAGCCAGCTCCTCGGGTGGAACACCGAGACGTTCCCAGGCCAGTTGAGAGACATAGTCTCTCCAACGTGTCCTGGGTCTTCCCCGGGGCCTCCTCCTGGGGGGACATGCCTGGAACATGTTAAGCATCACAACTGTATTTAATGTAAGACATTTCGCCTCAGGTTAAAATTCTCATTAAGAGGGCCAATGGCCCAACTAGTGATGTGACCCCCAGCAAGATGATAAAGGTAAAGCAAATCAATATTAAATGGACAAATGTTTATTATAAACCCTTTGCTCATCAATATCTTAATTCCTTGTATTGCGATCCACGATGAGCATCACCGGTAGCAGTGCCTGCAGTGTGTCCAGTGTGTCCTGGCTATCCCCGGCAGGCCTCCTCTCTCAACCAAGGTGAAAGCACTCCAAGAATTTCTGTTTTTTTGTGATTGTTCTGTGTATGCATGTAATTCATAATCTAAGCAGTTCCCTTTGAGCAACACTAGAGGGCACTATTGGCTAAAAAAAGCCTCAGTAAATGTCACTGGAACTTCATTTATAGCTCTTCACCTGTGAGTATTGACCTTAGAGTCATTAGACCTTAATCTTCATTAATTCATTCATTTCTGTATAATTGCTCCAAAAGAGGGATAATTACTTTGAGGTTTGTTCAGGCCAGTGAACAGTCACAAGACCATTCCTATCAGTTACTGAGTTTACAGTAAGAACAGTTATACAAAATAGAGCTGTTTTATTGAATAACTTTTACTTTCATTTTACTTGCAGCTTTTGGTATACATTTTACAATGGCAACTCCTTGGTTCTAAATTAGTTTTTTTTCCTGCCACAGAATGAGCCCTGAAGTCAACAGCCCAACAGTTAAAAAAATCACATAATCCCAAAATCACATGCTGTGATTTTATTTTTTTTAATATTCAGAATTTCTCATTCCATATTGTTATACATCAATATGTCATATTGGATCATTTCCCTCAATAAATAAATGAGCAAGTATAATTGTCTCATTGGTTCTACTGGATTCTTTATCTATGTTTAGGACTTGTGTGAACATCTAACAATATGGTTTAGGTGATATTTATGCAGAAATATAGAACATTCTAAAGGGTTCACAAACTTTCAGGCACCCCTGTATGTAAATGAGAAGTGGAGAGGTGAGTGCATCTCATGGCCTTTTGTAAATGTTTGGTCCAAAAATGTTTTTTTTTTTTTTTTTTTTGACTGCAGTCACACAGTCACACAGACTTTCTGACTGCTGATGGGCAAACAAATTTTTGTCCCGCCCCCCTCCCCCCTTCTATCCCACCACTTCAATCGCCTTTGACTGCTTATTCCCAGGCTAAGGCAAGATGGCTCCGTGATGTGCCGGGCTGGGTGCGTAGGATTTCTGTCTGCTGAAGCTGGTCTATCACCTATCCATTATCCACCCCCCACCCTGCCCTCCCACCCCTTTACATTGCTATGTCTTGTTTTTGTGTTTAGGCGAAATAGGTGACTTCCTATTTTTCCCTACTGGGCTCTCAGACTGTGAAAGAGAAAGGAATTGGGAAAGGGAAAGAGAAAGGAATTGGGCAGAGAATTAAAATAAAATGGCAAGCTGCAGTAGATAAAGTAGGGTGGAAGTGTATAAATGATGATTTGAAAAGTATTTTGGCTGGTTTGAAAGGCTCAGCAGAGAAGTTGAATAGTTTTAGGTAAAGTTATCTATGAATATGGAATGTCAAGGTATGGCAGGTTGCAGAAAAAGCAAAGGGGACAAGATATTGTGAAGTCAAGATGGCAAGTAGAAATACATAAACTAGTACAGGAGTTAAGGGCTCTTAGGAAACAGTGGAGGCGAGTAGGGGAAGAGAAAAGAGGGCATTGAGATACTGCAGAAAGAGCTTAAGGGTACGCTGGCAGTAGTGAGAAGAGCAGAGAACTTGAGGAAAAGGATAAGAAAGAAGAAATATGCTAGGGCAGCGTTCTTCAGGAATCCTTTAAATTTTTTGAAGACCTTATTTGGTAAGGAGAAATCTGGGAGTTTAAAAGTTGGAAAGAGGGAATTAGAGGAGCATTTCACTGACATGTATACTGATAAAGATAAAGCAAAGGAGTTAGAGTTGCCACAAGATATTCCACCACTAGGTGAAATAGAGCAGCAAATGGATGTTAGCCCACCAAAATGGAGTGAGGTTCAAGGTGTGGTGCATCATGCAAAGGCAGGTTCTGCGCCAGGGCCTAATGGTGTGCTGTATCGGGTGTACAAATATGCACCTGAGGTCTCAAAGTTTTTGTAGAGGTTGATGGTCATAGTTTGGAAGAAAGGGATCATTCCAAAAGAGTGGAGAAGAGCAGGTGGTATCCTTATCCCTAAGGAGAAAGATGCTGTGGGTATAGAACAGTTTCGGCCCATAAGTCTTAGGCTAAGATTTTCTTTAGTGTGATAGCGCGGAGACTTGCTGTATATTTGAAATGAAATAAATTAATAGATACGTCGGTACAAAAGGCAGGGGTTTCTGGCTTTGCAGGATGTTTGGAACATAGCAGCATGATCTGGCATCAGATTCAGACAGCAAAGAAAGAGGGTAGAGATTTACATGTTTTCTTAGATTAAGTGAACGCATTTGGATCAATGCCACATAAACTCATGTGGAAAGCTTTTGAATTTTTCCAGGTGCCAGATAAGGTTACTAGGCTTGTTAAAGCATATTTTGAGGATATTCAGTTTTGTTTTAGTACAGGGGAATTTGGTACATCATGGCAGCAATTAGAAATAGGTATAATGGCTGGTTGTATGTTTTCACCATTAGCACTTACAATGGCAATGGAGATAATAATCAGGGCCTCTAAGTGGGTTGTAGGCGGGGAGAGGTTGCATGGTGGTACTTGGCTTCCCCCATTCAGGGCTTACATGGACAACATGACGACCCTGATGACTACTGTGCCTTGCACATGGCAGTTGCTGGGGAAGTTAAATGATAATCTAAGGTTGGCTAAGATGAAAGTTAACCTGAGCAAGTCTAGAAGTCTGTTGATTTGTCAAAGGGAAACTGGTTCAGGAAAATTGTGATGGAAGGAGAAATGATTCCTACAGTACTGGAGAGACCAGTGAACAGCTTAGGTAGATGGTATAGTGCAGCACTAAATGATACAGACCAAGTTGTGGAAATAAAGGCTGATTTGGTGAAGGCTATTAATAACATAGATAGATGATGTCTGCCAGGGAAGTTGAAAATGTGGTGTCTGCAGTTTGGCTTACTGCCTTGTCTTAGATGGCCATTGACAGTTTATGATGTTTTGATTACAGAAGTAGAGAGGATGGAAAGGGTTATGAACAAGGCCATAAGAAGTGGCTAGGGGTGCCTCAGTGTTTAAGTAGTGTGTCATGGTATGGGAGAAGGGTACTGTACACTCACAAGTTTAGTTGAGGAATTTAAATGTGCAAAGGTGAGTCGTGATATGATTTTGTCAGGATCACAGGATGCAGTGGTTAAAGCAGCAGCGCCGGTCTCAAAAGCAGGAAAGAAGTGGAACCCACAAGTGGCAGTGCAGGTAGCCAGGAGCTCATTAGAGCTAAGGGATATGATTGGGCGAGTGGGCCTTGGGTCAAGTGATTCATGGAAAGCTTTTAGTAAGCCAACATCACCAGAGAGAAGGAAAATGATCACAGGCCAAACAAGGCCAGTGGCTTTGCTGGGAGAATTTAGAGAAGCGGAAGATCACTTGTCAAGGACTGTGGGTGTGGGCAAAGTCGTATTAGGTTTTTGCTTGGAGCAACTTATGATGTCCTTCCAACTCCACAAAACCTTGGACAGTGGGTAGGTGAAGACCCTAGTTGTAGATTATGAACAGGGGTTGGCACGCTGAGGCATATTCTATCAGCTTGTAAGGTTAGTTTGTCACAGGGGAGGTATACATGGAGGCATAATCAGATGCTAAGGGTGTTAGCATGTTTTTTGAACAGCAAAACATTGGATGTGAATGCATTGATGAGTGGTTGTAGTAATAAAGTGATTAGATTTGTCCGTGAGGACGAACATATTCGAAAGCATGCACAGGCTATAAATACTGGTAGATGGGGTGAAGCACAAGATTGGAAATTGCTGGTGGACATAGGTAAAAAACCACAGGTCCCAGAGTGCATTGTGTTAACTACACGGAGGCCAGATATGGTGTTGTACTCTGAAAGTAAACAGATAGTTTATTTCATAGAATTAACAGTTCCATTCAAGGATGCAGTTGACGAAGCATTTGAAAGGAAGAAGCTGAAGTACGTGGACTTGGTGGCTGAGGTGAGGGAACATGGGTGGCAGGCAGATGTAAGACCAGTGGAAATAGGTGTTAGGGGATTTGTAGCCAAGTCTACTACATCCCTGCTTGTGCAGTTCGGCATCAGGGGCTGGAAACTAAGGGCAGTTGTGAACGAGTTATCAGAAACAGCTGAAAAGTCTAAGTCAGTGGTTGTGGATGAGGAGAACACAGATTAGTTGGGGAAATGCACTGTAGAGGAGCTGTTTTGGTGGTTGGTGTTGTAGCACGTAAAGATCACATGGAACTGGTGGCACTGAGCATGCATTAACAGTGCCAGTGGGGCTAGATACAGCCTTAGTCACCAGGGAGGCCAGTGTGGATGTTTATGTTTGTTAAGGGTAAGGAAGGTCTGTAAAGCTAGCTTGGAGGGGGGTGGGTCTGGGACACCAAACTTCACTGTTGAGCCTTCTGGAGGTGTTGTGGGCTTAATTCAGCGAATCACTGACGAGGGAAGGTGCCTACCTGATGACCCCTGTGAGGAGCTAATAATGCAGTGTGTGGTTTGGGTACTCATGTGATGAGCTCAATGAGTAAACATAGATGTTAAGGGTAGCTGGTTGCTGATCAGACACAGCAACCATAGGGTGTAGCTGTAAGATTGAAACAATAGATTTGTGTGGCTGCTGGTGGTTAGAGAGTAGGGTGGGCCCTATGTGAAGCTCCACTGGTTTGGCATAGGATATTTTACAGCTTCTCTTGTGTATGATTGTAATTGGATCATTTCCCTCAATAAATAAATGAGCAAGTTTCTATTTTTCCCTCCTGGGCTCTCAGACTGTGCCCAATTGGGGCACTCTCTGGGGGTTGGGGGGCAGGTTTATTTTTATCACCTCCTATCCCACTGTTACCCTGTTCTACAATAATTTTGCTGTATTTGTGCACTGACAAACTTATTCTGATTCCACTGAACTTGGTTTTGTTCCTCAGTGTTTCGATTGTTCCTGGAGGCTAATTACAGTATTCCCTCCATTCTATTATACCAGCTGTAACTTTTTGCATTTATACATTGCAAAAGCTTAGCCCATGACAGGCTTCTTCACGAGGTTCAGTGATGTGTAAAAACAGCATCCATTTGCATCTCACTTGAAGTCATATCTTCCACCCACGGGTGGATGCTTGTTCATTGTAACAGCTTGTTCCCATCTGTATGTCTGTCTTCTCTGTTACAAAACATCAACAGATTCCTGGGATTCCTGTTTACTAGATGGGATCCATTTGCCATTGTCACTGTAGCTCTGGTTTGGGAGAAATGACAGTATGTGGAGAAACCAAACTGATATTAGTGCTGGAGCCCTTCTGCTTGCTTTTCAAATACACTCTGTCAAATTCTGTAGACACCTGTTCATGTTTCTTCTCAGTAAAGGTTTCTCAGTTTGCTGCAGTTACAGCCTGTTCTCTGAGACTTTACAATAGGATTACATTCAGCCATTACACCATTAATGATGTTGGGTGATTAGTTCTGGTTCACAAAAATCAGAGGTGTTACTCCACTCCTGAAGTCCAGCGCAGTTTGGTGATTTCTGTATTCTGACACTTCAGTTAAACCTGGTCATTACCTGCTGAGTTGAAGATCATCAATCTGTGCATCAAATGCTGGAGGCTGTGAAACCTTTAGCTGATGCTTGGCTTTTGGCAGAGTTCCCAATACTGGTCCTGGAGATCTACCAACATGCAGTTTAGCTCCAATCTTTATCTAGCACACATTATATTATGATTATTGCTTAATGATTGTTTTTCAACAAACAGAAACATTTTATTTTTAAACAGAAATGGCACATCTGCAGGCAGACTTCAGTGTAACTGCTGTAGAGCTGTTAGAGCGCCCCTTAGTGTCAGTGTCACCACTCTACAGGCAGTCTTATCAGTGTAGCTGTTGTAGAACAATGTTAGAGCTCCTGTAACATCCTGCCTGTGTCTGGTCGTGTATTGCGTGCCTGGACCTTTAAGTTTTGTCCTGTCTAGCCCCGCCCTGATTGTCTCACCTGCCCCTGATTAAGTATTGTGTGTATATATACCCTTCTGTTCCTGTCTTTGGTTGCTAGTTGTTTGTCTGAATGTGGTCAGTGTATGTCGTTTGGTATGCACTCTGGAAACACTCTGAACACTTTATTAAATCATCTTTGATCACTTGGAATCCTGCGTTTGCGTCCTTACTTGGGGAAACCTGGACTCTGACCTGACAATTACAACTAGCCTTACCATGGATGCAGCAGGATTACAAGAGGTGATTGGGCAACAGCTTATCCTGATTTGCCAGCTCAAGGAGCAGTATGACCAGGATCAGGCCTGGATCAAGGAGGCCAGAGAACTACTCCTTGAGATTGCACCGTCATTGCCCTTGAATCACCTCAGCACCATCAACCTGCTCATTCGCCCCTCTCCTAAAGACTCATAGCTGTTACCAAAACCCGAAAGAATTTGGGGGGGGCGATATACAGTTTGTGGGCCCTTTAGGGGAGGGCGAGGTGGGCCAAAAGTGGGAGGAGCAATGCGGGCAGAGGCTGGACAGCAAGGAACTGGAGGACGGGGATCGGATCCTGGTAGGAGCGCTGAGCACGGTCAGTGAGAAGGAACTCAGGGACGAGCACTTCTCTGACGGCTCACTGGAGAACCTACAGTGGGATCCGTATATCCACCAGCTCGTCACTGAGGAGGACTCGCTGGCGGTGCTCCAACAGATCCAGCAGGAGGAGTGTGAACTAGCGAGGAGAGACAAGCGTTTGCGGAAGAAGGCGGAGAAGAAGAGGCGGAAGCAGGCTGCCCAAACGCCGACTCAGGAGAAGCCGGAGGTTAGAAAGGAGCCCTCTGAATCCACGCCTCTTCCAGCAGTGAAGGACTGTACTGCTGCCGGTGATCCACCTCCCTCGCCTATGCTCGGCGTGGAAACACCGCCTCCTTCATCTCTGCTCAGCGTGGAAATGCTGCCTCCCTCATCTCTGCTCGGCGTGGAAACGCCACCTCCCTCGTCTCTGCTCAGCGTGGAAACACCGCCTCCCTCGTCTCTGCTCGGCGTGGAAACGCCGCCTCCCTCGTCTCTGCTCGGCGTGGAAACGCCGCCTTCCTCATCTCGGCTCAGCGTGGAAACGCCGCCTCCCTCGTCTCGGCTCGGCATGGAAACCCTGCCCATCGCTCAGCAGTGCGGAGATGAAACTCCGCCCTCCTCCCAGTCCGAAGATGAGGACTTACGTCTCTCGGCTCAACTCCCCGAAGACCTTCGGCATCACTCGGCTTGGATCAACGACGCTCTGCCCATTTCCCAGCCCGAAGGCGAGGAGCCGCATCACTCGGCTCAGCTCGGCAGTGTAGCACCACCCCCGGCCTCGCAACGCAGCGAGGAGATTCCGCCTCTTTCCTCAGCTTGAAGAGAACTCGGACAGTGCTCATAAGGACGCTTCGGCGCCTAAGCGCCTAATGAACGCTGGTCACTTGTGCCACACAGACACATGGGCATGCTCGTAGCCCGAACCCTGCCAGTTCCCAGCAGGCTCATGTGCCCTCCCTTCCCCCCCTGTCTTCATTGTTCTTGGGCCCCCGGTGGTATCCCGTCGGAGGGGGGTATCTGTTGTGGCTGTTCCCGCAGGAACTGGCAAACTCTTTATTATTGAACATATGGACTGGAATTCTATTGCAATCGGCACTTTAAGGGTTTTGACTTGGTTATGGGATTTGTGCAATAGGTTTTGGGTTTGTCATATATGTTTTGGAATTTCATTGATACCTGTTTATCTTTTGATTTAGTTGGGAGTTCTGTTTATGTAGGGTTTTGTCAATGTATTCTTGTGGTTTGAATGTCTTGTTCTGTATTATGTCTTTTGGTTTATTTTCCTTCAGGTTTGCCGCCTCGGGACGCATCGGCTTTGAGGCGGCGCACTGTAACATCCTGCCTGTGTCTGGTTGTGTATTGCGTGCCTGGACCTTTAAGTTTTGTCCTGTCTAGCCCCACCCTGATTGTCTCACCTGCCCCTGATTAAGTATTGTGTGTATATATACCCTTCTGTTCCTGTCTTTGGTTGCTAGTTTTTGTCTGAATGTGGTCAGTGTATGTCTTTTTGTATGCACTCTGGAAACACTCTGAACACTTTATTAAATCATCTTTGATCACTTGGAATCCTGCATTTGCGTCCTTACTTGGGGAAACCTGGACTCTGACCCTGACAGCTCCAGTGTGCTGGTAGATCTCCAGGACCAAGATTGGGCACCTCTGCCTTCTATTAGCATTATTACATATATATTATATTTTAAAATTATCATATTATGCTGCATCTATTAGCATTCTCTGGAGGTTATACAGTACAAGCTGTATTTGAAATAATGTATACGTGTTAACAGGAATTTTGCATTTTAAAGCAGATGAATTCCGTAAGTAGTAGGGATGTCTGAATAATTTTGGACACTTCTTTTTCTAAAAGAAAGCAACCAGAAAAACACATCTACCAATACGTTTTCTAACAAACATCAATAAAGAAAGGAAACTTGAACCTCCTTTGAAAAACAGACTGAAATATTGTGTTATACTTATTTTATACAATCTTCTATTTTCTTTATTTTTATGTTTCCATCCTAAAATATTTCAATTTATTTTAAGTAGAATTGTGCATATTATAGGTGGCATTTTACTACATCATTATCAAATTAGCAAATCAGTTGTGATTCAGTATTACGTAAGTCTTAACAATAAACTTTTAACCTCAGACATGCTTTTGCTTGTTGTAAGGAAAACACATACTCAAAGGATATGTATGTGTAGTGACTGACTGGCCATCACAAGGACTAGGACAATTCCTGGTGGGCTGCTATTTATTGGGACAGCTATACTGAGAGAAAAATAAAGAGTGAAACTGCATAACAGGACTATCTCGCATTTCTGCTTCTTCTGATAAAGTTGGTCTATGTCTATATAAAATGCATGGAGATCACCTGGTATAACTGACATGCTGCACAAAAACTGCAATTTATACATACCTAGAAATGGTCATCTTGGTAACAGTCAGGACAAATGTAGCCTCAGGGTGTTTTCACACCGGTAGTTCATTTCTCTGTTCTGAATCAGACCTAGTTCATTTAACTTGGAGTGTTTCCCCTGTTATTTGGTTTGTTTTCACACAGGCACAAACCTAAATGCACCAAAATGTGCCCCAACAATCCACGTGAACATGTCTTCTCTGATTGGTAAGAGCTGTTTGGCACGGGAGCAGGAAAGTAAACACTACAGCAGGAGCAGTAAAAGCTAAAACTGTCACTGTGCTGTTGCTGTTTCTGCACGGGGTTCATCTACTGCCTTGCGTCACTCACCGTTCCCGAGTCACATCTCCATTCCGCTGTTTAACTGTATTGAGAACCCTCATGTGAGACAGCGCTGCAACACACAGTCTATGTGGTTGGTTAGGGACACGCAACAGCAGCAACACCAGTACAGTACAGTTTTAGAGCTAACCGGCTCTCCATTTAGCTCAAACTTGTGGAGTTACACCATAGTTGGGTTGGATCGAGGTCGGATCACGTTCTCACCGCATTAGAATCCTCACAATAGGG
>BRDA01080877.1:5000-11441 GCA_036984385.1 Crenuchus spilurus | reverse complement strand
AGCTTGAAATATGCCAGTGTACATGTATAATATTAAATATGTAAACATTTACAGTTTTGAGTGAAATGATGCCCAACAATGAACATTTTCATATTCTTCTCATTTTGGAAAGTGAAACAGTTTTGAAATCAACGACACCAGTAATGGTTTAACCCAAGTGCTTTTTAAGCAGTACAGTACACACACCAAGAATTTAGACAATTTTGTGCAAAAAAATAGCAAAGCAGTTCAGTGCTTAATGACTTACAGCTTCAATTTTAACTACAGTCATTTTACAATATGGCTGTGTACAAGAGCACAAAAGAATACAGAGAGAAGAGGCTGAGGCACATTACTGGATGTTTTTGTTATCCCAGTACCACTGATAAAGATCTGAAATAACCTGGACTTGTTTACTAGAACGTATATACTGGCACGCACGGCACATGTGCTCTATGGGATAATCCACACGCTTGACTTTGTTTTTTGCTCTCCACTCAAAATACTTTCTGTATTGATCCTCATTCCTGTCCAACATGATGAGATACTCAGCCAGCTCTCCTGGAGTCGCAAAATCATCGACGTGGATGAAAGAGTCATTGGATACAAACTGTTCGTAGATGTGTCTGGGTGGCCCAAGAACCACTGGGACGGAGCCTTTAATGAGGGGGTTGTACAGCTTTTCTGTCACATAGTCAATGCAGTTTTTGCTGTTCTCAAATGACAGATAGAACTTACATGTTCTCATGACATCACTGTACTGTTCATTGTTCAGCGGTTTATGAAATGCACGTCCATACACTTCAATTGATTTATCTTTTTGCTTTAGTTCTTTGCTCAGCTTCTCGTAATAGTTCACCCTGTAATGGTTCGTGTTCCAGTTGCTGATGATCCAGCACACGAGTTTATCCTTCTTCTTTAGAACCTCAGGGAAAATCTCATCTGTGGTGTTTTCAGTTCTGGGAATCATTTGCTCGTGGACAGAAATGTCTGCGTCCGTCCTGTAGTTCATAGTGACGTTGAATAAGTTTGTCAGTCCTGGGATTTTTAGTGTGTTTTCTGGAGACTCAAAATGCATCCATACCCACTTCTGGAAATGTGGGCGGGGCTCAGTGGGTAAATTAGACAAGTCATTTTTAATACCTCTGTGGTTTATAATCACACCATTCGCCTTCTTGTAGAACGACTTGTCGTCGGTTATGTAACATCCTTCGATTTTGAATTTCGAGCTGCAAGTGTTCACGTCAAAATGGAAAGAAGCACCACCCGGCCAAATCCAGATGAGAATGACAGTTTGATTTTGTGACTGATGAGGTTCAGCTGCTGTACAATCTTTAAAAGGTGCTGGGGTTTCAGTCATGATGTCATTGTTTGTAAATATAATTTTGTATTTCTTTAGTAAAAACGCAGAAATGTAATTACTCCAAAAAATAAATGCAAAACAAAGACAAAATATTATAATAGGAATTATACATTTCCAGAGCGCCACTTTTCCATTCTTCTGTGATTCCATTGCCTGTTGAGAATGAAAAGGGATATTTATATTATGTTCTGCAAAAATACAAAAATAAATAAATTCACATTTAAAATCACTAGCCCTGTTAGGATTTGATTAGTTCATGTAAACTATAAGTTGACCAGCTCACAATCTGCCTCGTCAAATAATTAAATATTACTTTGACACCACATACACACACTGTTAAAAATACATGCACCATTTATGTTTATTACAAAGTAAACATCTATCCATTGTCTTATTCGCTTAATCCTGATTAGGGTCACGGTTAGTCCCCTAACTCCTCACCTGGCACAGGGCATAGCATTACAGACTATCCTAGCCACGCCCAGGACAGGGCCAAAGTCAATGTGTGATTTGGTAACTCAGAGAGTGTTGATCCATTAACTTCTTCTGAGTGAGTGTTTTAAGAGCAAGGTTGCCAGTTTTGCTGTTTTTCCACCCACACACAAAAAATCACCAAATGTGTGAAATGTTGTTTTTGCCTGTTATCTTGTTTCTGTGTTGTGTAAATCTGAAGGTAAAATAATTGTCTAGTTTTTTACATTAATTTAAAAGAGTAGGCAAAAAACAGCTTCAGCCCAAATGTTGTTGGGCAGCAGATTGTGTTTGTTATTTCATGTCTACTGATTTTTGGCCTTGTGTGTTTTTTTTATTGTTATTCTTATTATTGTCTATTTCTATATATGAATAAATACAGTATATTGGGAAACTTAGATCATCTACATAGTCAAATCAGAATACTATGACTTTTTCTTTGAATCTACACTCACTGTCCATTTTAGCTCCACTGACCATATAGATGCACTTTGTAGTTCTACAGATACAGACTGTACTCCATCTGTTTCTCTGTATTTCCCTTTTCTTAAATGGTCAGGACCCTGACAGAGATGGTATTATTAGCGGGATCATTCTCAGCATCTCAACTCACTGTCGACTCTATCAGACACACCTACCTTGTTGGTCCACCTTGTAGATGTAAAGTCAGAGACAGCAGCTCAGCACAGTTTGTGTTGGTCCTCCAGTCCTGTTGGCTGCTTGGTGCACTATTTTCACTCCAGTAGTGACACTAAGGTGTTTAAAACATCAGTAGCTCTGCTGTGTCTGATCCACTTTAACACACCACCACTACATCAGTGTCACTGCTGAGAATGATCCACCACAAACAATACCTGCTCTGTGGGGAGTCCACAGGTGAAAGGAGACTAAACAAAGTATCCAGAGAAACAGATGGACTACAGGCTACAAAGTGAACCAGGTCAGTGGAGCTAATAAGTGTACAAGGTGGTCATAATCAGGGACATCTCTACATTAGGGGCAGGTGGGGCCCAGCCCCACCAGATGTCGCTGTGGAGCAGTGTGTGACATAATCAATAGTTTTGTTTAAAATTATTTTAATTTAAATATTATTTTCTAAGATTGTTGTGCATTTGACTTGGAAATGGCAGTAGTTACATACATTTAAAATATTCCTGCACGTTTTGTGTAAGGTCAGTACTTTCAGGAGTCTTCATTTAGATAGTGAGTATGGGGTCAGCCTGTCAGCATCAGTTTAAGCAAGTGGGAAGTAGAAAACACTGTGCGCATTTGCAACACATTTTCAATAATGAGCTGTGGGACCGATAATGCTGGCCCCATGCTGGGAGCAGCCAATAAAAAATGAAAGATTTGCATACGCAAGCTTATGAGAATATTGTTTATGGTATCAGTATTGCTTTGCACTTTGCCACTAAAAAACATCGCAGCAACTGTTAACTGCTGCGAGCGAGGTAATGTAATGAATCACATCGACAACTTAATCAAAGTTAACAGTTAGATAACACACAGACATCTTACCTCAGTAAAAGCTTTATTGCCTTTATTCATGACTGGAATTAATTGTATTTAAGTTCCTTTGGTCACAAAAACCAAAGTAAAGGCAACGGAACACCGCTAAGTAAGTCTCCCAACATGGGATGAGTCTCACAGTGGGGGTGCCAAATTCAGCATAACACCTGATTATGCTTTTTGGAAGTTAATTGATGAAGTGCATTTTTTTGTTGAATTAATTGAGCAAGTAGGTTTGTGTGTAGTTTTACTGATGAGTGGGATGCTGCCCACAGAATTTATTGTGCATCATCTGGCTTTCTATTGTAGAGACACCACTGGTCATACCATCAAAATATTCTGATATGAGCGTGCGGAAGTACGTCCATATCAAACAGGAAAAGTGCATTTCCTAAAGGAAACACAGCATGGTTGCACAGCTATAATGGCTCACACCAATCACAAAAGTTTCCCCCAGGTGCATGCTAAGATGTGGCTGTGGTGTCTGTGGTGGTTGCTATGGTGTTGCTAAAGTGCTGCTATGGTATCCGTGGTAGTTGCTATGATGTTGCTAGGTGGTTGCTAAGATGTTGCTATGGTATATTATCGTTTATATGGTGTTGGTAAATGGTGGTTGCTGAGTGTTAGAACCGTTTGTAGGTTCTGGGGTTCGACTGAAATACATGGCAGTAGAATGCAGGATTCCTCCATCCTCCTCGGCCTACAGCGCTGGGGGAGTTCAAATGACAACAGAGGCAGAGTCTGTTCTCAAAATGGTTTCCCAGTTTATTGTTTAAAACAGCAGAGTATCTATGCTTTAGAAAGACAAAGACATACAGGTTTGGAACCGTGTAATGATGTGATTGGTTGGAAAATAAAGAAGGGTCATGATTGGTTTGAAATGATTTAAGTCCTGTTGTCAGGAGACCCCAAAGTTAGCTACATGGGCCTGTGGCCTGTAAGACTAAACAGATAGCTTTGGAGCCTTGTTAATCAGGTATTGTTGTTACTGAAGGATATGCGCAAGACCTCTAAAGTGTAATCTATAGTTTTGGAGTCAGCTAGTCTTGACCTCCAATGTCATAAAGTATGTGTGTAAAGCCATGAATTTAGGAGCAGGACAGCAGGCCTGAACTCCACTGACCTGTCTTATGCATCTATGAAAAAAGAGGTTTCTAACACTGAGGTGCTGCTATGGTTTCCTGGGTGGTTGCTAGGGTGTTGCTATGGTATCCATACTGCATGCTATGGTGTTGCTAAGGTATTCGAGGTGGTTGCTATGGCTTGTTAAGTGGTTGCTAGGTCATTGTCAAGGTGTTGCTATGTTATCCCTTGTGGTTGCTAAGGTGTTGCTATGGTGTATCAAGTGTTTTCTGATTGGTTACACACATGCTCCAAAAGGATACTAGGCGCAGTTGAAAATGAATGGGAGTGAATGGGAGGAACAAGGGATGAAAAGACGACAAAAAAAGGAGTGCGGGTCAGTTTGGCAGTAGATCACAGCCTTTGGACCTGCCCTGAAGGAGTGCACACAGTTTGGTGGCTGTGGGGCAAAATGAAGCCTGAGATTTGGTATGGGCAAAAATGAATGGAAGTGCGGGTCAAAACAACAGTGAATTTGTGCTTGAGGTCCTGCGTGAGTCGGTCAAGCAGAAGTACAGTATATGAGCGTGCACTTTTGCACCCCATTCATTGTTAATAGGAAAAATACGACATTTCTAGATTAAAGAAGTTTTTAGGAAAACCGTGCATCCGATAATTCTATTGTATTAATACAATATCAGCTGTCAATATCTTCTTCTTGTATAATTCTGTACAAGATCATGCAAGCGGACCAAACAAACTGGAGTTGGAACGGTGTCGATATCATTGGTTTGCATTGCACAACATTTTAACCATAATTTACGTAAACATGTCTCAACAAAGCAGACAGCTCGAGTGGATTTCCTGACTTTAACACATTTCAGAGACTGCACACGCATTTCCACAAGACAGTACAGGATGACGAAAACCTGCAGTAAGACCACTTCCTGCTCATGTAAAACTGGCTGAAGCTTTGGTTTGACATTTTCTGACAAATTTCAGGTGTTACAGCGAAATCTGTGACCGTAGAAACCTCAGGAGGCGCCACTTCTTTATTTACTTATCGATAACCAACGCTCTTATTTACATTTTATGTTCACGTTCATAATTAAGTTTGTAGACAGGAACGTCTGTAAAATGTCCTCAGGCTGAGGTCTCTCTCTCTCTCTCTCTTACATTTACATTTACTCTTAAATTTTTATGAAAATAAAGCATTTATGACTGGAGTACACTGATATAAGAGATGGTAAGTAAACTGTAAAGATTTAGAAGCCTTTTAACTTTATTTTAGTGAACAGAACCAAAGAAGTAGCGCCTCCTGAGGTTTAGACGTTTCACTGATTCCAGTGTAACAGCTGTTCACTGACGCTCCGTGGGTGATGGGCTTCTGCGCCTGCGGTGTGGAGAGATGCAGGTCCTTTCTGGCTTTCAGGCTTTACAACCAGCAGCTCCCCAAAAACAAAAAGTCAGACCTTTTGTGTTATAAACGCACTACACACCTAAAAGCTAAGAGCAATGTACACTGTACTTAAGTGCAATTGTTTTTTCTCAGGTCCACTCAACTACATACACAGTAAATCTGCCAGTGTTAAATCAACACTGTTAGAGTTAAATTAACACTGAGAGTGTCAAAATGTAACACTCTCAGTGTTAATTTAACTCTAATAGTGTTGATTTAACACTGGCAGATTTACTGTGTATGTACACCTGTAAGTGTGTGTTTTTACAGACGTGTATTTATTTTTATTTTTAGAGCTCAGACTTTCTTAGTATCTAGTTTTATATCTTATCTCTGGACTCTTAACATAAAACACTGATGCTGTATGTTATTCTATGTGTCACCATAAACTGTTCTGTACTTTACTTTGGTGCTGGTTTATTTTAAACCAGTTGTGATAAAATAATCTCACTGTTACCTCTGTTAAAATAGTCTTACTGCGCCTGAGCAGACGATGAGCTGTGCTGCACTCTTTTACTTCTGTTAAGCACGTTCACGTTCACGTGTAGCTCTGCTGAGAGTCAGAAACAAGTGATGACTGACAAAGCCAAAGTATTGT
>BRDA01080876.1:0-12867 GCA_036984385.1 Crenuchus spilurus | reverse complement strand
ATCACTGATCAAAAGTTTAATCTGAGTAAATGTAACATTTTAAAGGAGAAATATGTTGATTCAAAATTTCACAGTGTCAACAAATCCCAAAAAAGTTGGGACAAGTAGCAATAAGTGGCTGGAAAAAGGAAATTGAGCATATAACGAACTGCTGGAAGACCAATTAACACTAATTAGGTCAATTGACAACATGATTGGGTATAAAAAGAGCTTCTCAGAGTGTCAGTGTCTCTCTGAAGCCAAGACTTTTTGGGAATCCGGTTTGTAAATTTTTTTTTATGTATGACTGAACATCTCATTGACTGAATTATGCATTTAGAAAAATCTAAATTAATTGCAAAAATGTGAGGCTTTGCCATGTCTGTTTTTATATAAGTGAAATATAAAACAGGGCAGCCGTGACCTGGTGGTTAGAGATCTGATCATGACTGAAGTGCACTGGAGAAAGGCACGTAACCCCCAACTGCTCCCCGGGCGCTAGTGTGTTCAGTAGTGTGTGTGTTTCACTGCGGAAGGTCAAATTCCATTGTGTGCAAATCACATTGGCGAAAAAGTTTAATCTAACCTAATTCTACAGTCTCTGGAGACTGAGCCGAAGAGCCTCAGGTCCAAAAATAGGATCATGTCCCCACCTCTGATGTTTGACAGGTATTGTAATTATTAGCAGACAGTGATTTTCATGTCACATCTCAGTGTTTGCCTAAACTTCCCTCCTGCGTCTGTCGTCTTGTCCTTATGCATCCTTGTTTCGAGATAACTCAGCAGTGCTGTTGCTATGGTGTTCTTACCATCACCAGGGCAACTGGATCCCTTTAGGCTGCTGTCATACTGTAAAGGACTAATTTGTGCTTGTTATAATGGACAGAGGTTCAACTTATGTAACCTTATGTAAGCCACAGAGACTGAATCCTGATACTTAAACACAACAGTGGATGTTCTCTTTCAGTGTAAATGTCTAATGTGTGTAGCATATCTGCTTTAATGAGCAGAACAGAGTGGAAGAGACTAATTAAAACTAGAGAAGACTTCAATAGTGGTGCAATGACACACGTGTATTTTAGGTTTGATTTGATTCTTCGGAGGGGTCAGAATTGAGATACTGAAATAAGATCCAAAAATTACACTTTATTTGAACATTGTATAAATTCCACTTCTTTCTCACCCAGTTTATTCTGATTCCTGAACAGTTTGGTAGAAAACTCAAGCTCAACTGGATCTTTTAGCTGTTGTGTTAGAGCAGAGAAATCAGTGTGGTGTATAGGACTCTGGCCCTCGGTTCCCCACCCTTGATAGCACCACAGCGTACTTTTCTCCCTTTCAGGAGGAAGAAAACAGATAACACAACCTGGTATGGCTAGAATAATAACTATAAAGCAGGTAGTTTTATAACTTAACATAACTCAATATAATATAAAAAATATTATTCTTGCTCTATCAGCTTCACTATTGACAATACAACATTAAATGTGAAAAAATTTATAGTTAATTGAAAGAACAAAAAATAAACACAAAAATAAGTATAAAAAAACTAAAACAAGGATTGCAAAATTTGAACAGTGCAGTCTTGCAAAATGTCTTTTTTAGATTATTCACAAGATTGGCCATTTCTGTTTGAAAACATTATATTTATATTATGACACTAAACTGTACTACCAGGACCCCAAGCTGGCTGAATCTACCTGAATAGAGCGCTTCTGCTTCGGGTAACCAGACGGCAAAGAGTGCCTGATTTGTATGCAGCTCTTATGAATAGGAAAGTCATAGGCGGAGCTGAACGTCATTACGTAATGCCTGCACGTAGCCAATCAGCTGTCAGCAAGGCACCGCGAAATTTGAAAGTGATCCGGAGAAGACGGCGCTCTTGGAGATGTTTTTATGTACAAACTTGTTATAGTTCAATATTGACACGACGTTTCTGTATTTTTGGACTACAGGACTCCTGTGGGCATTTGGTAAGCATTGTCGTATTGACGTGGATGCACATTTTGGGGCTTTTATATGTTAATGCTAAAACGGTTAACGGACACAGCGTCACGTCTTCATGCTAAGCTAGTTTACTGAGAGGGCTGGTTATGACTTATGTGGTGGAGTAGAGGAGCAACGTTTCACTTATGCGGGTTTTAGTGTTCCAGTACGTAAACAAAAACAACAAGGGTTTTAGAAATGTCTAGTAAACAGTTTAGTGTCTAGCTTATTGTCTCACTGAACGCTAACAGGTGTTGGTAACGTTAATTATTGTAGCTAGTAAATTCCTCAGGGTTGTGTGTTCAGTAAAAAGTCATTAACTAACTCTGAGAGCTGTCTTCCTGTTGAGCTCATGCTGGTCACTTTGAACTATCCAAATATGGCAAACTGCTCTCTGCCCTTATACAGTCATACATTACCGTATTTCGGTTATTTCTCCATTTATTTATAGCAATTCAAGTCATTCAAGTCCAATGAATAGCTGGAAGTTATTCAAAGGTAAGTGGTAAGTGGTAACCTCAATAAAAAAGTCTCCAGACTTAAACTCCATCCAGCTGATTTGGGATGAAGTGAAAAGCAAAGCAAACCTACAAGTGCCAACATTTATGTGAACTTCTGCAGCAGATTTGTGAAGAACTGTCTGAAGAATATTTAAGAAGTTTAGATACACTTTGGTCTATAAATTGATTCCATGATTTCTTATTTAACTCCTTATGCTTTCATTTCAGAGTGCATTGAGACATTAAACTTAATCACTTTCAATAAAAAAAAAAACGAAAAATAATTTTAAAAAAGACCAGTTGTACACATCAAATATTAGTTCGTTTATGTTCATTATTTAACTCTAAAAGGTAAAATGTAATATTTTATATGCATATTTTGTTTTTCAGTATGTCTTAGAACTTATGAAAACCACAGATGACATATTAGAATATTTAGCTTGGGGGAAATAAGCTTGTGGCACTGCTGAGATGTTACTAAAGCCCAGGTTGCTTTGATAGTAGCCTTCAGCTAGTCTATTGCTGTGTCTGGTGTTTCTCATCTTCCTCTTGACAATGCCACTTTGATTCTCTGTGAGGTTCAGGTCTGAAGAGTTGGCTGACCGATCAAGCACAGTAATGTTGAAGTTCAAGTATGGAGGGCATGGCAGTGTTAAAGATTTGGCTTCTGTGGATCCCATTACCAGCCGTTGTTCACGACTTAACCAGCTCTTACAGGTAAACTAAATAGTGTTCTGAATCTGTAAATGATGTGGGGCAGCACTTATGTGTTAACCTCTGACTGATTGATGCTGACATCTGTGTTTTATATACAAGTGTAGATGTATATGGAAGGAAATTTCTGCCACTTAAAATATATATATAAAAAACACAGCACCTATTTATTCTTCTAGTTCATTAGTATTATTATTATTGTTGTTGTTATCATTATTCCTGTCAATATTTTGAAATGAGACACAGTCTCATTATTAAAAAAGTAAATTCTGCCACATGTTGCTTTTTTGCACTATGCTCATTTGCACAGCTGTACAGATGGTCAATTTCTTTGTACTTTGTGTATATTATAGCATGTACAGTGATGTGAAAGTGTTTGCCCCCTTCCTGATTTCCTGATTACTGTTTTTGCATGTTTGTCACACTTAAATATTTTGTAACATCAAACCAATTTAAATATTAGTCAAAGACAACATAAGTAAACACAAAAATGCTATTTTAAATGAAGGTGTTTATTATTAAGGGAGAAAAAATCCAAAGCTACATGGCCCTGTGTGAAAAAGTGATTGCCCTCTAAACCCAATAGCTGGTTGGGCCACCCTTAGCAGCAACAACTGCAACCAAGTGTTTGCGATAACTTGCAATGAGCCTTTTACAGCATTGTGGAGGAATTTTGGCCCAGTCATCCTTGCAGAATTGTTGTAATTCAGTCACATTGGAGGGTTTCTGAGCATGAACGGCCATTTTAATGTCATGCCACAGCATCTCAATAGGATTCAGGTAAGGACTTTGACTAGGCCACTCCAAAGTCTTCATTTTGTTTTTCTTCAGCCATTCAGAGGTGGACTTGCTTCAGGATCTTTTGGTAAAAAGCAGAATTCATAGTTCTATTTATCACAGCAAGTCTTCCAGGTCCTGACGCAGCAAAATAGCCCCAGACCATCACACTACCACCACCATATTTTACTGTTGATATAATGTTCTTTTTTTGAAATGCAGTGTTTCTTTTACGCCAGATGTAATGGGACACACACCTTCCAAAGAGTTCAACTTTTGTCTCATTGGTCCACAGAATGTTTTCCCAAAAGTCTTGGGGATCAACAAGATGTGTTCTGGAAAAATTGAGACGAGCTTTAATGTTCTTTTTGCTCAGCAGAGGTTTTCATCTAGGAACTCTGCCATGCAGACCATTTTTGCCCAGTCTCTTTCTGATGTTGGAGGCATGAACACTGACCGTAACTGAGGCAAGTGAGGCCTGCAGTTCTTTGGATGTTGTTGTGCGGTCTTTTGTGACCTCTTGGATGAATTGTCGCTACGCGCTTGCGGTAATTTTGGGCGGCCGGCCTCTCCTGGGAAGGTTCACCACTGTTCCATATCTTCACCCTTTGTGGATAGTGGCTCTCACTGTGGTTTGTTGGATTCCCAAAGCTTTGGAAATGGCTTTATAACCCTTTCCAGACTGATAGATCGCAATTACCTTCTTTCTCAATTGTTTCTGAATTTCTTTGGATCTTGGCATGATGTGTGGCTTTTAAGGATCTTTTGGTGGACTTCACTTTGTCAGGCAGGTCCTATTTAAGTGATGTCTTGATTGAGAACAGGTGTGGCAATAATCAGGCCTGGGTGTGGCTAGAGACAATGTACTCAGGTGTGAGAAACCACAGCTATGTTTTAACAAGGGAATCACTTTTTTACACAGTGCCATGTAGGTTTGGATTTTTTTCCCTTAATATTAAACACCTTCATTTAAAAATATCATTTTGTGTTTACCAGTGTTGTCTTTGACTAATACTTAAATTGGTTTGATGTTCCGAAGCATTTAAGTGTGACAAACATGCAAAAAAAACCAGGAAATCGGGAAAGGGGGCAAACACACTTTCACACCACTGTTTATTTTGGCTTACTATTTACATCCCTCTTGTCTCTCTCAGGTCATTACTTTAAAATGTTTTACATTTTTTTATTCTCAAGTCTACTTACTGTTTATTGTGCTTGAAACATGTCATACATGGGTCGCTTTCACCAAGTCAAATATCTTGTATGTATACATACTTGGCGAATAAAGTGATTGTGATTTATCAGATTTAAAATGATTTTTGAGCTGTTGCTTTATGTCAGACTTATAACAGTATATCAAAATAAGGAGATAAAATAAATAAACTATCATTTTATTTCTAGTATTTGCCAATTTTTCACCCTTCCAGTGTAGTAGTAGCCACTTAACCTATCCCATTTGCTAGGGGATCGCCCCATCACTTTGCCGTGTCCCTGACTCTGAAGGTGAAGACAAGCACAAGCCTCGTTTGATGTGTGTGATGTGGGCACCGCCTCTTTTTGAACTACTGCTGATGCATCGTCACTGGGGAGCCAACGCACTCGCAAGTGCAGGATGCCTAGCTCAGATCAACCAATCAGTAGCCAGCAGACATTGTAGTGTAAACGTAATGGGGCGAGAGCACCATCTACCTGCCCAGAGAGAGCACGGACAATCTTTGTTCTCTGAGGCCCGGCTGGTGAACAGCATGACCGGGATTCAAACTCGCGATCCTCATGGTCATAGTGTCAGTGTCTTAGCTTGAGTCAATCGAGGCCCTCCAAATAATGAGATTATATCTCAAAAAGTCGCAAAAATGTTTCTGCCTATGCTGTTATGATTCCAAAATCATCCTGTATCCTTAATGTATTTTTGTGTAGGGGAAGAGCAATGTATTTGGCTCCACTGGAGGCAGTGGACTGACAAGAGAGAGCCTGCTGGATGCTTTGCTTTTGCTGTATCAGGAGTGCAGCTCTCCAGAGCTCATGAAGATCAAATATGTGGCCAACTTTGTTCACAAATGTACGTCCTTGATTTTGAAGTACCGGTACTTAATGTTTTGATGAGGAAGTTAATAGCATGGTTGTTTCAAAGCATATTATTCTTTTTTCCCGATGTATGAGGCATTGTAGCAATTAGCTAATGCATGTTTTTATTAAAAGCTCAGATATATAATATATGTGTGTTTGTGTTTTTATATATATATATATATAAATAAATATAGTGTACAGATGCATTTGATTATCTTTCGGTACTGTGGCAGGGCAAACAGTTATCTTACTTTAAACACTTTCAGTGTTTGATAGACATGTTGAAATTTGCATTTTGCTGACATGGAAAAAAACGAAATAATTGTGCTCAATAAAAAAATGAAATTGAATATTAATGGGTAATGATAACAATAGGATTTAAATTTCTTTAGCCATCATTGTGTCGATAGAGTTGTGAATTTATTTATTACCGTACTAATATCAAAATTCTGTGAGTAGGGATGTAATTACAGTGATTATAAAAGGGTTTCATGGGATGTCATTGTATAATTAGAGAAGAATTAATGTTGCGTGTGCTTTTTGTGTATTAGTTTCTGATGTGGTGACTGAGCTGCAGCAGTTGCAGCCAGGTAAGAGGGATTTCGAGATGAGGGGAGTGGTGGGTCGTGGACGCTTTGCTGAAGTGCAAGTAGTAAAAGAGAAGGCCACAGGGGATGTGTATGCCATGAAGGTCATGGAAAAGAACTGCCTCCGCACTCAGGACAACGTGAGACACTTTCACATGTTTTCTCTCTTATGCTTGTACACGTAAACACACACACAACAGGGCCAAATGTTTGTGGACACCCTTTCTAGTGAATGCATTCAGCTACTTTAAATTGCACCCACAGCTGACACAGATGTGCAAATTCACACACAGTTTGTCTAGTACCTGTGGAGAAATAATGCCAACACTCTTGTGACTGAATGCAATCAACTCCTCACAGCGGTGCTCCTAAATCTAGTAGAACTTTAATACTTTTGATTTTAAAAGAAACAATGAATGAGCCGTGTCTGAATACTTTTGTGTATATAGTGTACACTCATGTATTTGGCTTTCAAATGTTGTCCTCTAGGTGGCGTTCTTTGAAGAGGAGCGTGCTGTCCTTGCTCTCAGCATCAGCCCTTGGATTCCACAGCTTCAGTATGCCTTTCAGGACCAGCACAGCGTCTATCTGGTGTGTGATTGCCTTTAGATTGCCCTTATTCATGTATTCATTTCTAGTCGCCTGGACTATTGTAACTCCCTACTTGCTGGCACTAACTTCTCCTCCTTATGTTAAATGCTGCAGAGCTTGCCTCTTCACTCAAACCCGGGAACAATGACATATTACACCCATCCTGCATATTACATATGACATATTACAATGACATATTACATCCTACATCCTTCCTGTTAAACATAGCTTACAATTCAAAATTCCTCACCTCACATACAAAGCTCTACATAACCTTGAGGTCTCCTACCTGTCTAATTCACTCACTTCTTTCAAACCAACTCGCACTCTTAGGTCTTCCTCTGCTGGCCTGCTCACTGTTCCACTTTCAGTGGTGATTTTTGCCCGTTATGTTTCATGTTATGACTCTGTTTTGTTCCCATGTCTGTCTTATTTTGAAATTTTGCAAGCATCTTTGAGATCTTGAAAAGCGCTATATAAGTATAATGTATTATTATTATAATTGTATTATAATTATTATTTTTATTACTGTTAGATACTCATTGACTTTGCAGGCACACAGGGCTGCACAATGTGAATATTTTTTATGTTGAACAAAGCACAAAAAAGAGAGAAGCCTTCTTTTCATAGCTATCTGCAGTTATTTATTTGTTCAAAATTTTCCAGGCATCAATTTTATATACTGTGCTGCCATGCTTCACAGCTGAGGACGACTCATTCTTACTAAGATGAATCAGATACTTTGGTCTTTGGCATGCCTATTTTCAGTATACAGCACTGTCAGATAGTATTACACAATGCACAGGAAGCAGCCAGTACTTGGCTATAAACAAACACCTGTAAGGTTTGCAAAAAAGAGTGGAATGCGTAACCTGTTATTGTTAAGGCAGGTGGTGAGGAGGTGACGTCAGTGTTTTCAGCCTGCTCCGCTGGAGGTCTTTAATGGAAGTGGACTCTGAAGCTTTAGTGCAACAGTTCTCTGCATGGCTCATTTGAATCGGGTCATACTGACCCACAGAGTGAGAGAGACAATGACGGCTTTTAGTTCACTTGTGGGATAAACACAGAAAAATATAGAGAGGCCTGCAGCTTTCAGTTCAGTACTGAGGAACGAGTGAGATTTCTCTGAAAGAAAATGACAGAGAGAAAGATAATGAGCATCACCACCTTTGGGGGCATAATAGCTTCTGAGGCTTTATTATTCCTGCTTTTCTGGTTGCCATGCTTGTTATTCTGCCCAAACATTGTGTCACTGAATTTATAATGGAAGCAGAAGAGCCATTAGTGTATCATGCATAAAAGGGCATATTGGGACGCTGCAGTTATTCAGCTCATGCAGTAGTGCTTAGGGCCAACAGAGGGTGCCCTAGTTATCTCTTCTCAAGCATTCAGATCTTTTTCCAAGCTCCCTCACCACAAGACCCTTTGATCTAGGAGACCGCACAGCCTTGCTTAAAGCTTACACCAGATTATGTTTGTATTAAAGCGAATGAATGGTTTGTCCTCACATAACTGGAAGGAGTATGCAGTCATGTGTCCCAAGGAAATGCTAAAAGCTGTTTCTTGCTCTGGCTCTTCACATAGGGATGTTGCAGCAGTCCACTTTTGTTTAACAGGCTTGATGGCAGCTGACAAGTGTAATAGATTTCTCTGAAATTGACTCTTATTGGTGGTGAGGAATGCCAGTGTGACTGACTGAGGTCATAGTGGTAGGCCACAATACAAAAACACCTTATGTTATTTCATTTTTCTCAGGTTTAAAAATTAATAGTAAAATCAATACAATCTAGTCATCGAGCCATATTAATGGCCAAAGCTGATATTTAACAACTAACATTGTTTTTCAGCAGCCATACTGATTAGGCTGCCTGCAAATGTGCCTGGAAATGAGCTATTTTTTGTTTACTGGCCTTGTGACTGATTGTTTGTTTAAAAATAAATGGCCAATGCTGATTATTTAAAAACAACAATAATTAACTTGATTAAATAGTTTGCCACTATTTTTTCTACTGTTTGACATACAAGTAACTTGCTTTGAACTATACAGTTCTCTTCTGATTTCCTTCTGATTGCACCAAATCAAACTTTATGTGGCATATTTCACCACAGTGACATGGACATCATTGTTTTATGCCAAAAAATATAATGCTTAAAATTACTTTTATTGTTCTGTATAACTGATGCAAGCACATGGTTATAATTGATGTATCATCCAGTGTTAAGTTGAATTGTAATGCCGTAATTACTTTTGGATATGATGTTGTGCTGCCATACTTCACAAATGAGAACAATTTGTTCTTATAAGGATGAATCAGATGAGTTTATCTTTCCTTCTGCCTCAAGCTGAATGGATGCTGGAATTATAGTCCTCAAACAGATGTCTAAGGAAAGGACATCAGTCTGTATTGAATGAATGGGCCATTATTGTTATATAAGGTATTGAGGAGTGATTTCAATGTAAGACTATATTGCAATATACCGAATATGGTTTTCTCAGTTGGGTTAAAGAAAATCCTTAAAGTTATACAGTTAGTTCCGACCCCGCAATGTGATTGGCTGAGAGAAGTTCTAGGAGTGCTGATATTGATGATAATAGCACTCTGACTGAAGTTCTTTAAGTATTACTCCGCCACATACGTGTAACCTAGTCTGATAGAGAATCTACTTTATCTCGCAGAATGGTGATAAGCATCTTCTTTCCCCCTGTCGTCTTTATCTTAAAATCTAACAATAAACAGAACTGCAGTATAATCACAATAATGCACTTGAGGATGGTGATATAACTTGAGATATTGGCTGGTGTACTGGTCTTCGGTACTCGTGCCTCCAACCACACCACCCAGTGCCAATGTCTCACATTACAGCTCTCTGTCTCATGCATTATTGCTTAAATAAAAGAAATCAGGAAGCACACTTGAGACACGTCATAATTGTAATGAAAGCAACAAAAAATGGGAGCTAGTAAGTATCAAGTTCTGGGAAAAAGTCTGTTTGACTACTTTATGCTTAATCAGAATGACATATGAGGCCTTGTTGCTAACAAAGAATAGAACTAGAAGAATAACCTCTTCACACACTGTATAACAGCAATAGCTAATTGAATAGCTTTAAAAGTTTCAGCTGATTTTCTTTTCCCTATTGGCTAAGTAAGATTTGCACTGTGATTCTGAAAAGAATAATTATCTGGAAAGCTCAGTGGTTGTTGGTGTGGTGTCCCCAGCTAACATGTTACACAATTGGTAGTTTTGCTTGTGTGATTGGAGTTGGTTAATTCCCAAAGAGACTGACATGTATATATTTGCATAAGTTTCTGTTGTGATACCCTCACCACACCCAGTGCAGATGGACTACCATGTACATACACACACACACACACACAGAGTGAGCTGTGTTTATGAGAAGCCCCTGCTCATTATCAGTGGAGTGCGGTGAGATTTGAAAGCCTGCAGAATAGGAGAAGGATTCTCCTGAGAGTAAACACAGACAGAGCTAACTGCACAGAAGTGATTTTCTCATTTCAGCCCCCAGCTCCCCCTCCATATCACCCTCTCTTCCAGCTGAGACATACTCACACACACACTGACACCACATGTAGACATGTGTGCACAAAAAAGGGGGGTAAAATTCTGCCTTTGCCTGAGCTTTGGGCTCAAAAGACCCTCGCTACCTTGTTGCTAGGTAACATGGACTAGAATGCTGCAGTTGCCGTTTATGGTCTGCCAGCTTTGCCTCCCATTCATGGTGTGTGTGTGTGTGTGTGTGTGTGTGTGCGCGTGTGTGTGCGCACGCGCGCATGTTCGTCCATGTGATGGTGTTTGTGCTTCACACAGCCTCAAAGCTCCCATATAGAAGCTGGCTGTGTGTGTGTATAGTGGTTTGTCTTGTGAGTGAGGTAGAGAGCACACTCTAACACACACAAACTGGATAGTGTTTATGTTCTTAGATAAACACTAATTTTAGAAAATATACAAATAGCCTCAATATAAGAAGTTGCGATTCTCTGAATAGGAATGAAAGATGGTTTAACCCTTTCCAAACCTGTCATAGCTTGAATTACATTATTGTGCTGCTGATGCACACACATACATGCATACACACATTTATTAAACGTTTTTCTTAACATTGTGATTTCATGCATTTAATCAATCGATCATAATCATTTGCGTTCACTTTTTAAGGCATTTAGCAGACACTCTTATCCACAGCGACTTACAGTTGGGTGTTAGGTGTCTTGCTCAAGAGCACTTCAGTCATGACCTGCCCGGGGATCAAACTGGCAACCTTCCAGCCACAAGACCAGATCCCTAATCACTAGGTGACGGCTGCCCCACGATAAGATCACAAGTCATCTTATAAACAACGTACTTCAATTTCTTACAATCCAAATGAAAATAAAGCTGAGAGGTTTTGTTAAATGTAAATAAATATAAATAAAAATGATCTTAGATTAATATTTAAGTCGCACTAGAACATATAACACAGCAGATGTTAAAGTGAGACATTTTAAAATTTAATGAAAAAATATTAACTAACTTAGAATTTGATGGCAGCAGCCCATCTCAAAAAAGTTGGGACAGGTCCATGTCTACCATTGTGTAGCATCCTCTCTTCTTTTAACACCAGACTGTAAACATCTGGGAAGAGAGCTGGATGTTTGCTCAGTAATCTGATTTCTCAGAGCATGTATATCTTTACTCTGATGTGTATAATTGTCGTCAGTCTGCACATGTGTGAGTGCTGTCCTAGCAGAGGGCATTTTCACACCTGGAAATCTGAACTAAGGCTTGTGTGTTTGTTACCTTTTATACTGCATATTTGGTCTGGTTAATTTTGTTGTCACACTGCATTTTTGTGAGAGCACCAAAGACTTTTGTATGATACACCTACGTCCTGTAGTCATCACTTACGTGGGGTGCGTCTTCCAGCACTTGACACTTATTAGTTTGTAGAAGGACATGCGTCTGATGTTGGCATGTGTTTACCTTAAGGTGGCATTGCTCTGCCGTCCTGTCATATCCTTTCTCTTTCATCCTCTTAGAAAATAAGCTGCACATTTCATCATTTTTGTGCATTTTTTTCAAGCTGACGTTTCACATGTTCATTGTACCAAATTTAAACATCTCCTCTTTAAAAGTATTAATTCCCCTTTAACTTTTCCACACGTTACACCTACAAAATTAAGTGTATTTTTTAGGATTTAGTGTAGTAGGTCAATGCAAAGAAGCAAGTAATTATGAATTGAGAGGAATTTTTTGAGATTTTTTTACACTTTTTAAATGCATACAAATCTGGAAAGTGTATTGTGCATTAGTATTCAGCCCTCTGTACTTGATACCCCTAAATAAAATCCAGTGTCACCCGTTTGCAAGGTACTGTACATACATCTTGGCATATGAGAAGTAAATGACTTTAAAGGAGAACTCTGGTGTGAAATGGGCTTTGGGTGTAGTGAAACATGATAACAAGTACAAGCTTAAGTAGCCCACCTCTGTTCACTCCCAACATTACAAAATACAGGGCTTTTAGCCAGTGCTCCCAAGAGGCCAACAATGCTAGTGATTGGGGCATAGCGTTTGTACTTATCATGTTTTACTACACTCCAAGTCTAACACCTTAATCTTAATGGTAAATGTATTGAGAATAAACATTGTAAATAACACTTTCCT
>BRDA01080872.1:3067-15516 GCA_036984385.1 Crenuchus spilurus | reverse complement strand
ATGCTAAAGTTAAATATTTCTTTAATGTTGTGGCAGAGATGTTTGCTAGTGTGGATATGAACTGGACAAAACAGCATGAATAGTATGTGTCATACTAAAAACATTATGTGAAGGTTTTCATGGTTTGATGTAATGTTTTGTAATGTTTGTAATATTAACATTTCAGACATTGTTTTATAGGTAACAGGTTTACATTTCAGACAATATGTTTTTATTTATTTTTATATACTTATTTTTATTTTATCTACTATTCAGTTGATGATGTAATACTTTTTTGTTCATTAAGAAGCACATTTGAGATGCATTAATAGGTGATGGAGAAATGGCGTGACGCTCTTGATGGGGGAAGTAAGCCATTAAGTAAGTTATGTAATTGTATTTTTGAGGTATATTTGATGTTTAATAGGTTTAGTTTATGTTGAAATAAAACTCAAATTGTATACGACCGTCTATATTGATTTAAATGTTTAAACTGGGGCAGATCAGACCATATTTGTATGACTTGACTTGTAACTTGCTTGACTCATAGCAGGGACTCGACCTGACTTGCTTGGTTCTCACCACAGTGACTTGGGACTTGCTTGAGACTTGCACATGAGGGACTTGCTCCCACCTCTACCTTTAGGCCCTTAAAACACATTGTCTATAAGAACTGACTGTTCTCTTACCATTTAATATGAATTCGACAGAAGTACAAGGAAGTGTAGCACATGGGCTCTTTAAAGGAGTGCAGTAAGTAAAGCACATTCTCCAAATCTGCTTTTGTTTTATTTATTCCGTCTTTTTGCTCTCTGCTTACCACTTCTGACTGCTGCATCTGTCATGTCTTTTCAGCCTCCTCCTTAGGGAAGCCGTGTCTTGTCTTTTATCGGCCATCACCTCACTTCAACCCCACTTCACATACAGTCCAGCACCTCCTGAGAGACCTTACAAAGTGCTGGGAAACGTTTTCTATCGTTGTGATATTTCATGATTATTTATTGCTTTTGGACAATATCAGCTGCTTTGGCTTTGACCTGCATCATATAACATGTAAATCTACTAAAGGTAAGCAGGTCTGGTCAGTACATGGATGCTGCTGGAAGAAGGTGCTATTCCTGGATCACAGTGACTGAGAACACTGTCCTCTTTGAATGCTGCTGTCTTTCAGATGGGATTTAAATCCGAGGTCACTGGAAGGGTTAACCCTGCATTCCTGGTTAAACATCTCGCTCCAAATCTTAGTCTCTGACTTAGTCTCTCCTCACCTATTTGAAATTTGGAAGCATTTAAGTGAATGCACTTAGAAAGAGCTGAGGAAAAACAGAGAGGAGAGAGAAGAGGTGCATGGTATGGAAGATAATATTGAGAGAGAAGAAGAATGAAGAGAAAGGAGAGGACAGCTGAGGAAAAACAGAGAGAGGAGAGAGAAGAGGTGCACAGTATGGAAGAGAAGTATGAGAGAGAAGAAGAATGAAGAGAAAGGAGAGGAGAGCTGAGGTAAAACAGAGAGAGAAGAGAGCAGAGGTGCACGGTATGGAAGAGAAGTGAGAGAGAGAAGAAGAATGAAGAGAAAGGAGAGGAGAGCTGAGGAAAAATAGAGAGAGGAGAGGTGCACGATATGGAAGAGAAGTATGAGAGAGAAGAAGAATGAAGAGAAAGGAGAGGAGAGCTGAGGAAAAATAGAGAGAAGAGAGGTGCACGATATGGAAGAGAAGTATGAGAGAGAAGAAGAATGAAGAGAAAGGAGAGGAGAGCTGAGGCAAAACGGAGAGAAGAGAGCAGAGGTGCACGGTATGGAAGAGAAGTGTGAGAGAGAAGAAGAATGAAGAGAAAGGAGAGGAGAGCTGAGGAAAAATAGAGAGAAGAGAGGTGCACGATATGGAAGAGAAGTATGAGAGAGAAGAAGAATGAAGAGAAAGGAGAGGAGAGCTGAGGAAAAACAGAGGAGAGAGAAGAGGTGCACGGTATGGAAGAGAAGTATGAGAGAGAAGAAGAATGAAGAGAAAGGAGAGGAGAGCTGAGGCAAAACAGAGAGAGAAGAGAGCGGAGGTGCACGGTATGGAAGAGAAGTGTGAGAGAGAAGAAGAATGAAGAGAAAGGAGAGGAGAGCTGAGGCAAAACAGAGAGAGAACAGAGCGGAGGTGCACGGTATGGAAGAGAAGTGTGAGCGAGGAGGTGGGCGATGAGCAAGGCTGTTATGTTGTTTGTGGGAATTGAAAGTGTAATGCTGGCGTTTTTGGAAGGACAAGAAGTTATTCAACTATTCCAAGATGAATTTGATGTGGAAATGATGAGCAAACTGAGCTCGTCACTGTAGGACAACCATAGCTGTACAAATGGACCTTTTTCCAGGTGCACGGATAAAGCCCACAGAATCAATAAATGCCAAGGAGTGTTTAGGAAGGAAAGAAAGAGTGCTGGAATGTTATATTCGCGAAGGGTCGGATGAATTATTGAACGGCCGAGTTCACCGCAGCAGGCGGAGGGAGCATTTGTTTAGCGCATGAATGAGTGTGAGTGACAGCACGTCTGACCCGGTCAGTGCATTTCCAGCAGCTATGCACAGGGGGCACTAGCGGCCAGGGAATGGAGCTCAAGCAAGACTTCGACTGGACTCAGAAACAGGCATGATGCAACAGTTCAGCAAAGCAAAGTCTACAAAAGGAGAGAGGATGAAAAAAACTTCACTGACTCTATTTCCTAGAGCAAAGGTTCATGTGGTATCTGTACGGATGCTGGTATGAGTGGATCAGACACAGCAGAGCAGCTGGAGATGTTAAACACTGCAGACACGCCTACCTTGTTGTTCCACCTTATAAATAAGGTGAAGTCAGTAGCTCAGCACAGTATGTGTTGGTCCTCTAGTCCTGACACTATTTTCACTGTAGAGGTGACACTGAGGTGTTTATATAGTGATACACCACCACCACATCAGTGTCACTGAGAATGATCAGCCTGCTCTTTTACAACCAACACTTTTTAGTGTTATTGACCCTTTACGTGACCCATAGTTCCACTAACAGAACAAGCCTACAAGCTCATTTCAGCTCAATATTTTATTATTGTTTTAAAGCAGAGAAACAATAGTTTCAGTTATTAGTGACTTATATTTATATTCAGAGGCTTGAGACTCTATGAATATTCAGCTTGTGTTCAGTCTAAAGCTAATCTAAACACCTGCTGGTATGGAGAACTTGTTACTGGAAGAAAGAGAAATAAATATATTTAAATTGATGCTATTGTCAGTACAAAACTGTTCAATTTGCTGAAATCTTTTATTGAGTATTCAGAAAAACAATGGATTGAAGTGCGCTGTGTCCGCAGGCTTATACATTCAGAAAGTCTCAAATTTGAACAAACAAATGTGACTAATTGTGCAATTAACTACTCAATACAGTATATTGGTTAAATAGTGTAATATTGTAATTATTTTTCAGCACAGTCCTAATTTGCATTAAAAAAATGCATAAATAATCATTTGCTCTATTTGGATTAGATTCAAATTGCAGGGGGTCCTGGGGTTACTTCTTCTTTTACAGGAGCTCCTCTGTGATTGTATTACCATCTGGATCAGTTATTTCCCCTCGTCCTCTGAGAAACTTACAGACTGAATTACCATGTTTTAGTTAACTCGTCTGATTTTAAACAAATCTCTGATTGTCCAAGCAGCTGTCTTAGGTTTGAAAATACAGATTTTTGGCTGCTGCTACTTTAGTCTTTTAACCTCCAAAAACCTTCATAAAGCAACAAATGTGAAAGCTTTGGAAGAGCAATTAAATAATCAACTTTGTTTGGATGGAAGATTTTCCACGCCATACACTCCATAAAAGTGAGATACTGTCCACTTCCTGTTCAACACATAATAAAAAAAGTGAAGCTAAACACTAGAGGGCGCTGTGAGAACGTCCTGTTTGAATGTGAGTGAATGGTCTGAAACAGCTACATTGGCTGCATGTTTACTAATTTTTTATGGGAAATATTTTATTAATTTTAGAAAGTTTACAAATATAGAACAGAAATGTATCTATGAAAACGGGGCAGTATCTGTGTGTTTTTATAATTCAGCCCCATTTTTTACAGTAAAATGTTATCAGTTTGGCTACTGAGTGCTGATTGGTTAGCGAGCAGCTACTCAGTGCTGACTGGTTAGCATTTTGGCTACTCAGTGCTGACTAGGGTGTCTAAACGTCCGTATTTCCTGGGACATGTCCGTATTTCACGTTCTGTCCTGGGCGTCCGGGGTTTTTTTTTTAAGTGAGCAAATGTCCTGGTTTTTAAATTACCTTCATTGTAAAATTTTAATTTACAGGCACTAGGGCACTGCTCATGGCGCTGCATGTGACGTCATCCCTGAGCCGCGTCAGTCAGGGCAGCCCTGTTCTTAATCAGAATGTAGACAGCGTGACTGTCAGTACGCAAGCAACATGCCGAAGCGCAAGTGTATGTTTACCGACGATTTACAAAAGAGTTTCCCTGCTTTCAGACCGGGTCAAGACAAATGGGAAGCCTTGTGCACAGTGTGTTATTGTTATTGTGTGTCATTGTGACGTTTGGTCACCCTAATGTAGTTGTGTTTTTTGATAAACAGCATTAGTGAGTATTAAGAAAATGAACAATGTAGAAATTAGTTTTGTACTAAAGCTTCATACGAGCCCATTCATATTAGTCTTCCTTAGCAGCGCCTTCTAGTGTTCCAACCAGGACATCAAATGTCAGTTCTCCTTAATAATAGTAGCATTAACTATATTAACTCCTGTAGTTATTTTACTGCCATCCGGAGGCAGGAGGTCAAACACTGAGGAGGTGAAAAATGTGATAAATGAATCAAATCCCAATAAAACTTCAGAAAAGAAAAACTAAAACTAGTTTTAAAGAAGTCAGAGTAGAGACAGCACTATATAGAAATATGAATAAATGGGCATAATTTGCTAAAATTGTTGACATTTGAAAACTACATGCTATGAAAGCTTTCACTGACTGTAAGCAGAAGTTCTTTAGTAGCCACAGAGCATGTCTGTACATCCATAATGACTTTAGGTAATCAGCTTGTTTTTCAGAGGCCTGTGTGTGGCGCTGGTTTGATTGACTCGTAATCCTCCGGTAAATAAAACACGGACTTTAAGCTCCTAGATAACCACCCAGTGAGTAAATATCAAAGCTAAACACCTCCCCATCCCACCGCCTCATGAGCTTCAGTTAATTCAATTCGGTATAATTACTATGGCCCTCATTAATACAGCACATGAATATTGAAGATGAGGAAAGCCTGCGCAGACGAGTGCTGAGAGTTTCGGGATAATCTGTAATTCCCAGGTAAACACTGATATCTGCATGCTGAACGAGTTTACAGCTAATCCTGTACTGAGTTACAGTATGGCCTGTGTATATCAGCACGACCTAATGTACCAATTTAGCACCAGGTGACCATTTTTATTTGGTGATTATCCAATTTTGCTCTGATATAGCTTATTAATAGCTAGCACACGCTACATTACATTCCCAATACAACTAATTCAACCCATCATAGGACAAAAAGAGTGTCTACATACACAAATGAGCAAACCGAATGTACAGCCATGTGAAAAACAAAGTACACCCTCTTTGGAATCTATAATTTTACTGAAACAGGCCATGATAATAAACATAAAGATAAATGAACAACAAATTCCACCATGTCGTTATTTCTGTCATGAAGACTCAATGCTATAGATTATACTAAAATAATTCAATTTGTACAATTATAAGTTAGTAATTAATATGGATTGATAGTCTTTTTGGCATGAGCCCCATCCTGGCCCAGGGTCTTAGGTGTAGCAGATCCTGCAAAGGAGAAGGAAGGCAGGGGGGAGCCAACCCCAGGACAACAGGAACAGGACCACACTGGTGGTGATGGGGAGCAAGGAGTGGAGCATCGTAACATCAGCAACAGAGCGAGAATGTTCTTCATATATGCAGGTGGAGGGCTGTGATTGGTCAGAATTATGAATGAATGTGTGACGTTGAGCTTGTAGAAGCACCTTTAGCACCAATAAGTTGAAGTAATCGTTTTCTGTAACTTTACCAGTCTCACATCACTGTGGTGGAACTCCGACCCTCTCTTCTTGACAACACAGCTTCAGTTAACATTTTAACTGGGTTGAGGTCTGGACCACTGCACATTTGCTGGTGTGCTTGGGATCATTTTCCTGTTGTCTGGCCAAGCTTTAGCTGTGGAATAGGTGGCCTCACAGAATACTTTGGTACACAGAGGAGCTCATGATCGACTTAGTGACTGTCATTCACCACCATGCTTGACAGCTCAGGTGTTTGTGCTGATATGCTGTTTGGTTTTGCTCTGTATAAAGTCCAAAGGATGTTGTTCCAGAAGTCTTGAAGTTTGTTTAGATGCAACTTCGCAAGTTTATTTCATGGAGTTTTCTGAATCAACTACATACAATAAACTGGTCAACAAAGGATACAAAGTCAAACAGCAGCATGTTTGTCCTACAACTACATAGAGATTCAGGCTAGGTGAGGTGTAATGAAGCTACAGATCAAATATTGTTTCCTTCAGTCCAGTGATGGGAAACTCAGGCAGAGGATATGACATCTACATCCTCCTGTCTGAGCTGCATTTTCTTCACTTTCCGCCCAACAAATTACCTGCAGTACAATGACTCACTCAAAGCAAAAACCACACTCAGCCAAGACCTTTCTCTGTCTCTGTCTGTATGTTTTTAGGTTTCTCTCTCTGATGTTATACTCTACATCTTCACTGAGTCCTGTGTTTTTGTTTTTATGCCTGCTGGGGCTGTGAGTGCACCTTTCCCATTTATATCTGTATGTCTGGTGAAGCCTACTGACAAAAGTGTCTGTAGACATTATCATCTCTCCATCATGGTCTGATGGGCAAACTGGGAACAAAATCCATTCATGAACTTTTAGGTAGGAGATCATCATTCCTGAGGGGTGGAGTGGAGGGGGGTCCTTTGATATCGTCATTTCCGGGCAACCTCAATGATATTCTTGGGTGGTGGTGTTGTTAATGGCTGATAACTTTTCCAGAATGTACAGACTGCCAGTTCTCCACCAGCTGCAGCTCTACTAGCAAACATAAACCTTAATAACATATCCTCAGGTCTTCATTGGTGTAAAAGGGGTTCCTCAGGGATCTGTCCTTGGTCCTCTTCTTTTCATTATTTTGACATTACTCAGTTTGTCTGGTACAGAGGCAATCCTCAAATCTACAGTGAGGAAAATAAGTATTTGAACACCCTGTGAATTTGAAGAGTTTCTCCCATTTAGAAATCTTCCTCTTAGGTGCATGTCCACTGTGAGAGACATCATCTAAAAGAAAAAATCCGGAAGTTACAATATATGATTTTTTAATAATTTATTTTTGTGTTACTGCTGCAAATAAGTATTTGAACACCTGCCAATCAGCAACATTCTGGCCCTCAAAGACCTGTTAGTCCGCCTCTAAAAAATTTTAAATAAAATAAATAAAAAATTAGAAAATGGAAGCTAAACATAACTGTCAATCTCCCTCTGACTGGGGCTCCATGCACGATCTCACCTCGTGGTGCATCAGTGATCCTAAGAAAGGTTTGCACACACTGCAGCAGGGATTGTGGCCCATTTCTCCACATAGATCTTCTCCAGATCAGCCAGGTTTCTGGGCTGTCGCTGAGAAACACTGAGTTTGAGCTCCCTCCAAAGATTTTCTATAATAATAATAATAATAATAATAAGTTCCATTTATATAGCACCTTTCAAGAAACCCAAGGACGCTTTACATAGAGGTGGAATAGGAAAACAAAAACAAACAAAAAAAACTGACAACAAAAAATGGAAAACATATGGACAAATCATACAACACACTTAAGGTTAAGTTGAATGGAAATATTGAATAAACAAGTGAGTTTTTAGCTGAGTTTTGAAAGTGTGTAGGGATGATGATAGACGGAGAGAGAGAGGAAGAGAGTTCCAAAGTGTCGGTGCAGCCACACTAAATGACCGACCACCCATGGTGACAAGCTTAAATCTGGGGACAACCAGGAGACCAGTATCAGATGATCTTAATCTACGAGTGGGGACATAATGGTGAAGGAGTTTTGCCAGATAAAGGGGTGCCAGACCAGTAAGTGCTTTAAATGTAAGTATTAGAATCTTGTAGTGAATGCGAAGGTTTATCGGGAGCCAGTGGAGACGTTCCAAAACGGGAGTAATATGCTCATATTTAGGTCTATAGGGTTTAGGTCTGGAGACTGGCTAGGCCACTCCAGAACCTTGATATGCTTCTTATGGAGCCACTCCTTGGTTATCCTGGCTGTGTGCTTTGGGTCATTGTCATGTTGGAAGACCCAGCCACGACCCATCTTCAATGCTCTAACTGTATATAGGCAAAAAAGCAAACACTGCCTCCAAATGCTTTTCTAGTACAGTTACTCTAGATGTCAGCCTCTGTGCTACAAAAACTAAGAACCACTAAGAAGAAAATCATGTTAGGAAAACACTGCCATCAAAAAGAAAAGTTGGTCTTTATGTTTTTAAAAATAACATTTCCGGAAACTGATGTCGACTAATAAATTAGGATTCTTCAAGATTATTAGTTTTTCAGAACAATCATTTGTGAATAAACCATCCAGCAGTGAAAAGTGATTAAACTAAATTTTCCCTGCTTTCTTTGAAATGGTCAGATGTCGTTAAGATGTCAAAATTCACCTCAACACTCATCAGCCAATAGAGGCAAAAGAAACTGAAAAAAACATTAAATCCGCTGTTTTTGTGGTCATAGAAAATATTTACATATACTGTACCTGTTATATTTTCATGTTTATTTTTTTATCAAATGTTTTTTTTATTTTATAACTCTGCTGACTTTTATTCTGTAATGTGATTTTATAGTTTTATTTTATAAACTTTGTAAATTATGTTTTTATGTAAAGCGCTTTGAGCTATGTTTGTGTTACATGTGTTATATAAATAAAGATTATTATTATTATTAACCGCGACCCTAATAAGGATTAAGCGGGTGTGATAATGAATGAATGAATGAATGAATGAATGATTATTATTATTATTATTATTATTATTATTATTTCCAGTATATTACTGATTAACAGGTCTTTATGACGTGTCTTTGCCTGATTATTGTGCGTAAACTGTGTTTGTAAGCTGAGTAAAGACAGTTATGGCTGGTTTAGTGACAGAATGGAGTGTTTACAGTGAGATGCTGTGTAGGCAGTGGAGAGCTGAGTTTTGGCTTTACATGAGAGTGAGTGACCTCAGTCACTGTGTGGGCAGCAGTTTCTCTGACTGCAATTATCAAAATGATATAATACCTCTACAGCCGGCAGTGCTAAACTTTATCATGAGAATAAAATGCATCTGAACACCAAGCGCTACAGTTCAAAGTATCTGAATTCATCATTTTCCCTCATTCAGTGGCTGATAACAGTCTCTGACTGAAATCATTACTGCTTAACTAAACACATCAGCCTTCTGAGCTGACATGTCTTTTTTTATAATAATGACATGAAATAAATAAACTTTGTTTTAAGGGACAATGTGAGACTGCAATAGCTAAAGTATTCTATATGGAACCAAAATTAAGTTCTTTGTCTTGTAGCAATAGCTGAACCATTGTTATTAGTAAATAGAACCTTTTGAAAATAGTTGTATATACAACACTTTATGGTATAATAAAGAAAAAGGTTTTGTTTATTTTGTTTTCTAACTTTAAAATCACATAGATCACTTTACAAGATAGGTGACCATGTTATACTACCAAATAATTTTATATTATTATTATTATTATTATTATTATTATTATTATTATTATTATTATTATTAGTAGTAGTAGTAGTAGTAGTAGTAGTACTGTTGTTGTTGCTATTATTGTTATTATTATTGTTGTTTTTGTTATTATTAATATTATTATTAGTAGTAGTAGTACTGTTGTTGTTGCTATTGTTATTATTGTTGTTTTTGTTTTTATTATTATTATTATTATTATTATTATTATTATTATTTTTATTTATTTATTTATTTTTGTTATTGTTATTGTTGATGATGTTGCTGTTGTGAGCTTATAGTATAATGAACCAATGAATGCTATGAACCAATAGCATATAAAAAACCCTTTCAGCATTCAGAAGGTTCTTTGAGTGTCTAACCAATTTTTAAACCAAAGAACCCTTAAAGAAGTGAACAGTAACACGTCAATTTTCACAATCTGACCTTTTAAGTGGACACTTGTGTATGTATATGTGTGTATATATAGACACAATGATCCCATCACTGGTCATATGGATATTCCCTGAATGTTACTGAACATCACCCTTGATGCCACCCTTGTCTTATCGGTGTTTTCTCAGTGTGACATTTGTCTTTGGCTTCGTTCCTGAAGCTCGAGTCTAAACACCTGCCCTCCTGTCTTATCTCTTAACTAGGACTGATAACACTGTTTCTATTAAAGCCCAGATCAAGCTTTGGCATTTTACACGTCCGATCAAACTGCAGGAAGCTCCAATCACCGCTGTTTCCTCCATCCAGACACAGCCTATCAGATGGCACTGACAGCGGCCAAATTAAAAGATCCTGCTTAAAATGCATTGGCAGCGATGGTGACAAATGGCTGCCTTTGTGTTCAGACACTCAGAAGAAATGAGGTGAAGAAAGGCTGCTTCAGTGGTGCATGAAGATACGGCTAATAAGGAACAATCTGGGAATACTGTGCCCACGTTATGTACAAAACTGGCATGAGAAATGCCAATGTAAATAAGAGTGCTTCCACTACTTAAGTCACAACACTAATCCACAGCATAATAATAGTCACACTGAGCTTCACCATCCAAAGTCCAAAGTTGTGTATCTAAACTCTATACTAGTGTTCGTTTGATGTTGATAGATCAGAGATGTGATCTTTTAAATTAGATATAAAATAATTTTATTCCATAAAACCAGTGAAGCAGGAGCGGTGAGATACCGCGCAAAGGAGCCACACAATGCAACCAAAGCTGCTCACAAGTGAACAAAGACAGGCTCACAGCTGCTGTTTGCTGTAAGTAGTTGTATATCAGCTTATTTTTTTACCAACACATGCTCGCTCACATTTATGTGATTATTAACATTTCACCTCGTTAAGCCTCTGGAGTCGGCTCTTCACATTGAACATTCACACCTATCTCATGAATATTCAATGTAGGGTTAGTGGCTGAGGAAAACAGAGTGTCACCTCACATTAGTTAAGCTTTAGAAATAAAACCACATACAATTTCTAAAAACTGTAATGACCAGTGTGTAGCCAACACATCTGTTTAGAGTGGACCCCCACCTATTCGCGGTTCAGCATTCACAGATTCACCTATTCGCGTAATTTTGTCTAGAACATATCTACTTGTTATTTGTAGAAAACCCACATATTTGTGGTTTGTTGATGGTGGTACAAGGCTGGCGCTCATTGGCTGATACACACAACACACAGCCACATTTGCGGGACCCGTACACCTGACTAGTTCAGTAGTGTTGCATTCTGTATGGACCACTCCATTAAGTTCACCAACACGATTGATTCCTGTTTGAAACCTACAAAAGCCTCCTCAACTTGGTGAAGAAACAAATGCAGCAGCTCCCTATCACCATGTAGTTCCAGCCTGCTAAGGAGATGCCTGAAAAGCCTCCAGAAGATCCCGAGGAAGGGGAGGAGGCTCCCCCAGAGGACATGTAACTCCTCTGCTTTGCAGTGCAGTCACAGTTATTGTATGTATGAAAGAAAGTATATGCTAAGTGTCTGGGCACCTTGCGAGAGAGAGAGAGTGAGAGAGTGATACCAATACTATTAAAAATTTTTTTTTAAGTGTCTGAAATGTTTCTGAAGTGTTAAGGATGAAAGTTTAAGGCATATGGTTGGATTTAGCCATCAAAATAGGTACTAATAAGCACTTTTAGGGGGGGTTACAAGTTTTTGTGGATTCGCACTATTCGCACTCATTGTCCACCGGAGTGCCCCAAGGCTTGGTACTGGGACCCCTTCTTTTTTCCATTTACACCACCTCACTGGGACCAGTTATCCGCTCGCATGGCTTTTCCTACCATTGGTTTGCTGGAAATACTCAGCTCTATCTGTCATTCCCGCCTGATGATGACTCTTCCATCACGGCGCGGATCTGTCACTGCCTCTCAGATATATCCTCATGGATGAAGGATCACCACCTACAACTTAACCTCTCTAAGACTGAACTACTGGTCTTCCCCGCAAAACAGTCGGTTCAACACAACCTCACCTTGACGATCGACTCTCTCTCTCTCTCCCCGTCAAAGGTTGTTAGGAACCTCGGGGTTATGTTTGATGACCAGCTTTCATTCACACATCATGTGGCCTCTGTTGCACGGTCCTGCCGTAGTCCGCCCTTACTGTCTATCTCGACTCATAAAGGTCGTTTGGTTACCATCCTTTTCGGTACGCTCGCCTATTGACCAGGGTC
>BRDA01080871.1:0-10512 GCA_036984385.1 Crenuchus spilurus | reverse complement strand
TATATATATATATATATACTGTTTATTCAGATCAGTTAAAGTGTAATATTGTTGTAGTTTTTAAATAATAAAACACCAGTGATGTGTGTAAAATGTAACTTTTTGTGTAAACCATATGTAAATGCTATCTGCTTGGTCTCCTCCTACTTAAAAGCTTTAGGAGATCACAGCAGCACCACACAGAGTCAGGTTGTTCAGGGTGAAGAACTCAAAATGTATTCACAGGATGAGTCTTTGATACTAAACTGTTTCATTTACACACATGTTCTGTATGCAGCATTTTACATATTATTACCAGAAAGACCTGGACAGTCACAGTCCAATCAGAAGCCTGCATCCAATTCTCCTATGAGGTATTAATCATTTAGTTCAAAGCTTCTTCAGCTGTCAGCTCATGGTTATTTTGTGCCTTACTGCTGACAGTTCTCAGTGTAAAAACCTATCACTTGTGTATATAGTAGAGGTGACCACAAATTTCTCAATTTAGGACAAAGTGTACATACAATGGGCACAAACAGTAATGAATCGGACAGAATGTTAGAACATAGGAATACAATAAACAACAACAAATATGAATAAATAGCACCAAACAGTGTCAAATTTTGTACAAAACAGGCTTTTTCTCCTTGCATCTCCCAAAATCCTAAACATGTGAGACTTTAATACTTGTGCTTTCCTCTTCAGAGAGAATGTTTCAGACTCTAACAGTGGCTTTGTTAGATAATGTTCACTGCATACAGTGTGAATTCAGCAGACATCACACTCTTAAAGGAGCAGCACAGATTAAATGACAGAAACGGTGTTCACTGGAGTCATGTGCTACCTCTCTCTCAGCCTGAAGTTAATCTATCATATCTTTCGAAAACTGTTCTGCCTCTGATTGTTGAATGAAAAAGAAATTGAATTAATGTATGTATTATTAAATATTCAGAAAGACATTTAAATGAATGAGTGGCTCAGCAGGCTAAGACGCTGATACTATGATCAGAGGATTGGGAGTTCGAATCAACAGCCGGGGCCCAAGAGAGCAAAAATTGGCAGTGCTCTCTCTGGGTGGGTAGATGGCGCTCTCTCTCTCCTTATCACTCACACATTGCAATGTCTGCTGGCTCAGGTGTCTACTGATTGGTCCATTCAGAGCTGGGAATCCTGTTCTTTCCTCTGAGCACGTTGTGTCCTCAGTGACAGTGTATCAGTGGTAGTTTGAAAAGACGCGGTGGCTGCATCACACGCAGTGGAGGAGGCTTGTGCTTGTCTTCACCCTCCTAGAGTCAGGGACATTGCAAAGTGATGGGGAGAGACCCCTAGTGGATGAGATGGGTTAATTGGCTACTACTACATTGGGAAAAGGATAAAATTGACAAAAATGATATATATACAGTATATATATATATATATATATATATATTTCATTTAAATCATACACACTAAAACTCTTCTTTATTGTGTCCACAGAGACTATGTTCTTTAAATATTTTTTTATTTAAGGTATAATTTGATTGATTTTGATTCAGATATTTGCACAGTGCGTAATGTAAATTGAATTAATACATTTCATTACATAACCAACTACTAATTAAGTAACTAATTACTTATGTAATTAAATGAATTGAATATACAGTAATATCTGTAGATTTCTAAGAGTTAATATTTTAGAGGTTATGTTTAGAATTCATGTGCCAGTTGTATTGAGCAGCTTTAAATTACCAGTGTCACTGGCAAACTCACTGTGTGCCAAAGCCTGCTTTTATGAGCCCCCTAGGTCAAGCCAAGGCTAGACAGAAACCTGCATTCCATCGGCAAGTTCATTCATGGGTTACAGCATCTCAGCTAAAGTTCTGCTCTGCCGTGTCACTCGGTAGACAGCCCCAGTAATTATTTAACAGCCTCTTCCACAGCTTGTGCCAAAGCCTCCAGTAGCCTCACTCACTCTGTGCCTATAGAGAAACGTGTCTCACAATCACACTGTCCTCTCCTTCTCTCACTCTCTCATTTTATCTCTCTGTCTCTCTCATTCTGCTTCCACCACCCCCTCCATCTCTCCATCTCTCTCTGCTTTTGCGATGGAGTGCAAAAGGTTTCAAAAGGCAAGTTCTTCCGGAGTGCTCATGCGAGGCGAAACTTGCCTTAATTGACGCAGCTCTAAGACGGATCCTTGCAGGCCTGTTGATGTTCCCTAGCCTGGAAGTTCAGCTGGAGCTCCAGCACAAGGCAGGGGCCTGAGCCACTTGCCATTCTCACTTTTCCCCACCTCTCCAGGCCTGGCAGACTCTTTGTAGGGCTTCAGTGGGTCACACTTTTTTCAGAAAGATGCACTACTGACTATGTACCAGTAGTATGTATGTACTATGTACTATGTTCAGTGTTCACTAAAATTGAATGAGCACATCTGGCTCTGGCTTTGCAACTAATTGTTTCAGTGGGGTCACATGCTACCTGGCAAATGTGAAGATGCTATTACATATCAGTCATAGCATTACAACTACTGACAGTGAATAACATTGACTATGTTGTTACAGTGGTCTTGTGGAATACTAACCACTACTATACAGATGGGTTAAAACTTACCAAATGTTGGTACCTACCTACCAGCTGGTGAGTCGTAGGTCAGGAGTAAAGCTAGCCCATCTGGTCTGATTCCCAGAAGAGTTAATGTACCACATATTGCTTTGGCCTGATCTCATGAATCTTGTTCTTTGATGTTGATTGCTGGAAGCATTGCTTACCTGGAGAAAAGATGGCACCAAGATGCACTATAGGAAAAAGGCAAGTCAGTGGAAGCAATATAATGCTTTGTGCTGTGTTCTACTGTGAAATTGGGTTCTGAAATCATGTGCATTTTCCAAACACCACCTGTGTAACAGTAGCAGCACCAAAGATCAGTTATTTAACCAACGTTACATTCTTTTTTAACACCGACTACAAGCACCACGTTGATTTCACCTACTAAAAGTGCAGCTGAGAGGTCAAGTGACTGCTGAGTCTTTAGGATAGGAAGTTGTTACTGACATGCAGTCACCATTAGGTGGTGCTTTTTGTACAAAAAAAGTAGTTTGGTCATAAAGCTCAGTGCAGACAGCCTTACATTAAGCTTCAGCAGTGCTGGGTAGAGCAGCCAAAAACTGAACTTATTAAAATTTATAATAATTTAAGATAATGATAAATAAAAATAGTAATAAAATAATTAATTGAAATATATTTACAAAACTAAAAACTGACTTTTAATTAACTTTAAGTTGTTTCATTACTTGTTTAATTTAAGCTAATTTAGTTTTTAATTTGATTTGATAAACCTTTTAAATTATCTAAATCTGTTTTAAAAGATCTACATAGAAAATAACAACAATAATAATAATAATAATAATAATAATAATAATAATAATAATAATAATAATTATTATTATTATTATTATTATTATTATTATGTAGGATATTTGGAAACCATTAAAAATCTGTATCCATCACATTTTAATTTAGAAAGCAAAAAATCTAACTTTGTCTTATTTAATAAAACAAATCTTTTTAACGTATTTTACATTGTAGACCAAGTACACTTCTTCCTGACAACAGTATTCTTTAATAGCACTGGTCTCGGGATAATGCACCCTGCCACACTACAAAAAAAAAAAAAATCAGGAATGGTTTGTGGAACATGACAGAGAATTCAGGGTATTGAATTGACCTTCAGATCTCAATACATTCAATCTTCTGTGGGATGTGGCGGACAAGCAAGTCCAATCTGCAGCAGTTACACATCTCAACTTAGAAGATTTAAAAGATCTGCTTCTAATTTCTTGGTTCCAGAGACCACAGGGCACCTCCAGAGGTCTTGTGGAGTGCATGCCTTGATGGGTCAGAGCTGTTATGATGGGACAAGAGGGATCTAGACAATATTAGACAGGTGGCTAATTTATCAGTGGTGGTGTTGCATTATGAATACATTTACATTTGATTAGCCATTCAGCTGACAGTAATTATCAGTAGTGGAGGTCAGAAGTGCAGATAGATTTAGTAGTTACTGCAGGTAAGATGTGGAGAAAACAGCCTGTCAGAGAGCATTTTTGTCAGTTATTGTGTAACCTTGTGAAGGACAGACCTGAGGACTCAACATTTTTCCAACATACCTGACATTTTTTGTCTGACTTTATTCTGTGATGTCTGGTCACAGTTTTGAATTAGACAGAATACAGTAGAACCAGTTAGAACAGAGGACTTATGCATATCAGTCTTAACAGCAGAGTAAGAAATATAGTTTATTCAGTTGTAAGGAGTAAAGAAAGGCTGGAAGTCATGAATTATTGCTGTTTGTGCCACATAAAACTACTCAAAGTGAAAACTGCTCTGTCTACAACAGCTCTGTTCACTGAAATATCATTTCAGCTTCTAGTGCCTAATGGATAAGGCACTGGTCTCCTAAGCAAGGGATTGTGGGTTCAAGTCCCATCTGGGGTGTCCACTAACAGAGTGGCATATCGGAAGCATGCTGGGCCCATAACCCAGAGGTTGATGGATTGAAACCATCCTCTGCTAATGACTTGAGTGCTTTTAGGGGGCAGCCATGGTCTAGTGGTTAGGAATTTGGTCTTGTGACCAGAAGGTTGCCAATTTGATCCCCAAACAGGTCATGACTGAAGTGCCCTTGAGCAAAGCACCTAACTCCCAACTGCTCCCCATGCACAGTGGATAGGGCTGCCCACCACTTCGGGCACAGCCTAGTGTGTGTGTTTCACTGCACAGATGGGTTAAATATGGAGGTCAAATTGTGCTGTGTGTACTCACATTGGCAAAAATGTGAATCTAATCTAATGTAATGTAGTGTTTTTATAGTTTTGATGTATTTGCTATTATGTAGAAAAGAGTTAAAGCAAAAGTAAAACAAAACAAATGCCTCGTAGGTGTGTTCAAACATTTGCCTTCATAGCTTTACTGTAATAAGAGCTAATGGAAGATCAGTGGGTGATTGCACTGTGTACGAGGGCATCTTGTGCACATTGGAGAAGGAAGTGATCAGAGAGAGCCCTCTATGGGTTCTGACTGTTGGATCTGACCTTGGACATGCCTGTCTGGGTCTCCTCGGGCTTTGTTGGCAAGTATCACACACCTCTCCAACCTCTCTCTCACAGTGTGATTTATGCTTATAACTATAAATCAATACGTCTTCAACATTATGTTAAATATAGGAAACACGCATGCCTCTTATATTGCCCCTTCTCATGCCATTAAGGCTTAGAGATATGCAGCCTTTGACTGCAGCCTTTATAAATCTATTTATACAGTGTATGACCCACTTGAGATCCCACCAGTTTGTTTCTCAAGATTCCCTGCTCTTAAAGTGATAGTCTGGAAAAACATCTCATTCACACAATCTCGCTCACATCCCCCAATTTTTGGATAGATGTGCAGGCAAAATTTAGACTGTGTGATGCCTGTTAGTACTGTACTTTTTTTTCATTTATGTAGACTGTAAACTGTCAGTATGTCATATAGTGTCTGAAAACATATAATACACAGTACTAATGCATCTCAAACAAACAGAGTATTGTGAATGTTTGTATTTTAATTACAAAAAATAATCTGTCATATATTTTATAATCATTACATGTTCAAGCCTTTTTTGTTTTAGTGTTGATACTGTTTGAATAGTAATTTATTCAAACCCTAATTTTCCCCCAATGTAACAGTTGATAAATGACCAAGTCATCCACTAGGACTCTCCCAATCACTTGTAATGTCTGAGTCTAGGAGGGTGAAGACTAGCACGGGCCTACCTCTTTTATAACTGCTGCTGATATATCATCACTGGGCAGCCAACACGCTTGGAGGAAAGCACAGGATTCCCAGTTCTGATGGATCTGCTGGCAGACGCCTGAGCCAGCGAACATTACATGGTTGTAGTGAAGAGGAGAGAGCACCATCTACTCACCCAGAGAGAGTACAACCAATTTTGCACTGCTCTTGATGCTGTCGCATGACTGAGATTCAAACTCGCGATCCTCTGATCATAGTGTCAGCATCTTAGTCCACTGAGCCACTCGGGGCTGTATTCTAATGATATGAGATTCTGGCTTTCCATGATTACAATTAACAATGGAACAAAAAAGACTTAAAATGTGTCACTTTACCATGTTGAATTAAAAAATAAACAACAATGAACTTTCACAATATTCTTATTTTTGATGTGGGTTTATATTTTAACTATAATAATTTGATCATTCCTGTTATGATTTTGGATGCCAAACACTTATATTTAGATCAAATTTGAGGAGTAAAAAAGCCGTCTCTTCATTCCAGGAGCTCAAGGTAGCAGGTAGACATTTTCTGTGCTTTTACAGTTGTTCCAGTCAGCACAGAGATGCTCACATGCACTCTAGTTACAATCTGGCACCAGGACTCAACACCTGCCATCAAACCCTGCTGCTGCTCCTCCGGTGAAGAGGACAGGACCGGCAGGAAGGGGGTTTCCAGATGATGAGATGATGTGAAAGTCCTGTGACCTCACTCCTCCTGGAGCTTCCCAAATTGTTTGGTGCTGAAAGGCAGTGATGGGACGTCAGGAGACATGGATCTCCTTGTCAGGCAGCTGAGAGCAGAAATAACTCCTTTGGCATTGCAAGGCCTCTGAGTAATTACGGTTCATGCCTGGGCGTGTGAGTACATCTAGAGAGGGCTCAACTGGGTCCCTCCCCTCATTGTGCTGGATGATTTCTGGCACACCGTATAGCCCATCGTTCTCTTTCTCTTCCTTATTAAAAAGTAATCCACCTTAAATATATTCCCAATCGATACCCTGTGTTAACAGAGTGGTTGCATTCTCATCTTGGCCCAGGCTTTGGTGATTAATATGGCAGTTGCCCGCCCCATTCCTTGGACTCACCGGTCAATATGTCATTACCTGCTCATTGTGGGGGCAACCCCAGCAACAAGTAGGGACAATGGGACACTGGACACAACCAAGCTGATGTCACATAAAGGAATCTGTGAATTTCCAAACACAGCAGAGCTGAGTTTTTGCTAAACAGTTTGATTGGCTGTGTTAGAGGGGGTGCATGATGTGGAGGAAGCTTTTGGCTTTTGTGCCAAGCAGCTACCTGAATTACAGAGCAATTTATATTTGTAGCCCCAGGGGGAGTCATTTTTGGAGCGAATAAACACAATAAAATCAATGAGGAATTTGCGTTTGCTCACACTCGGCTGCTTATTGGAGCCTTTGAGAGTACGTAGGTTGAACAAAGGTGAATAGCCACATGGGGGGATGTTTGTATGAATAACCAAGTTTAGGCGTCTGTGCCAGACAGTCTCTGTGACATGAATTCAATCTCTCCATCTCTTCCCTTGCAGGTTTTCCCAATGAGCCTGCAGCTGACATCGCCCTAAAGACTGTGAGGGATTGGCTGAAGGAGAACAAGGATGAGGTAGGAGCAGTGGGGTTTTACATTAGGCACTGGCCAGATCTCATCAATTATGCATGCGGTAAATCTGAAACTTATGCTGATTTGGTAGTCCAGCAGTATTATTCCCATTCTACCACACATCTCATTTGACCCATTCACATACAGCTCTTAGTTCACATCCCATTGAAAGCTAATGAGTTAAACACAGCAGAATAAATGAGGTGATTACAGTAGTGTTTTAGTATCGGTGTGCATACTACTCATACTACTGTGAGTTACTCATTAATATACAGACGTCCATTTGCCATGAGTGACTTCTAGTAACTTATGTGGCTTGTTCTCTATATCCTGGAGCCTATACGGTAGGTTTGCTTATTGATTTCCTTTTTGACACCATTTTAATCTTAACCGTGCTTATTGGCCTAGTTTTAAAGTTAGTGAGGATAGCAGTGGATAATGTTCTTTGTGCAGTATTTACTTTTCTTTTACTTCTCTAGTGCATGTTAGAGCCTTTTATAAAAACCTTTGAGTTATATAATGCTGTCATGGGCAAAAAAAAACCCCACAGCTATGGGTTTGCCACCCAGAGCTAAGGGCATGCTTGAATAAATTGCATGAGAGTTGATTTGACTCCCTTTCATCAAATTGGTCCTCAAATTCGAGCTGAGGACAGTTTTGCCTTGTTGCCTTGTCGTTAAGGCCAAAGCTGAAAGTGTGTGCGGCCTGCGGCTCCAATGGGAATGAGGGGGAAACGTAAGGATTAATTATCCGAGCTAAGGCAGTGGGAGAAAATGACAGGATAGCTGTAGAGAGAAGAAGCTGGAAGCTCCTGGCAGACTTATGTCTTCCCTGTGGCACTACATGCACCTGCCTGCATTACTTCACTGTTATTGGCTTTTTCTTCCGGTTCTCTTGACTGTGGTGGAATTGATCTGGGCTCTAGTTTACAGCCTGTCAGTCAGCTTCTGAAGGAGGGATAGAGAGGTAGAGGAAGAATATGCTGCTATGGGTTGATAGAAACAGGAGGCAGGTTGAAAGAAATGGGTCTTTGGGAAAGAAATTTGGTGTTTGGGGGGTGAGTTTGTGTGGGGTTGCATCAGCAAAGTCGTGATTTCAGAGGGAGAGAGTGTGTGAGAGGGAGATAGAGAGAGGGGTAAAGAATGAGAGAGAGAGAACTAGTCTAGAATGTCTAGAAATCTGTCAGGTGGTGTAACAGCTACTAATTCTGGGATGTATACAGTATGGCTTAGACCAGGACTATGAGCAGTAACATTCAGTGAGGTTTATGTTCGGACCCTTTTTTTCTTAAAAACATAACATTTCAAAACCTTTAACATTTTCATGCATGTAATTTACATGTGTTTCTTATATTTTTTGTAATACACACACACACACACACACACACACACACACACACACACACACACACACACACACACACATATATATATATATATATATTAGAAACACATTTAAATGACATACGTTGAATAGCTGCTTGTAATATTTATGTTAAATTATAAATTAATATTTATGTTACTGTTTACAGAAAATGATGAATATTTGAACAGCACAATCATCATATTCTACCTTAGATGATACGTTTTATGCTCTAATATATTTACTTGCATGGATGTTTATTTGTTTAAGAATTTTACTACAACCTTTGAGATACATTCAGTTCCTGATCGTCAGTCATTTTTGTTTACTGTGTGTTTTGTTGCACTTGCAGTTACTGGCCACCTGATAGTGCTACACCACTGGTGGCCACCAGGTGGCTTTTTTTCTAACATCCACTAAAGAGGCTGATATGCAACTATATCTTAAAAATAGTGCATTTAAAAAATAATAATATAAACATAGCTGCCCACTGTAGTGACCACCATGCAGGAAAAGGTTAAATATTCATTTAAAAACATTCAGTCAGTGATTTTGTTATGATTGTAAGACAGAGTTCTGAGTAGTCTTGACTCCCTTTGATGAACAGAGAGGAGAGGGAAGAGATGAGGTGGTGGTTTCTCCTTAATTTTTGGTTACTTCCTTCTGTCTCATTTTGAGATCATTAACGTCACATGGACAGTACACTTTGTACACTAGTTGTATCATATTGATGGCAGTAGTTTGGATACATTATGAGCAGTGAGTATGAACCTGATTCAACTGGCTATTATTCTGGATTCTCATAACTGTGCATGTTTTCTAATGTGAGCATCAACTAGCAAGAAACTGGCACTTCATCTAAGTAAAGGAATATAATATGCACATTTATAGTCACGGGAATTTAACTAGAGTAATCCTTAATCGGCTCTATACTTGTACAAGCTGAGACAACCTCTTGTAGGGGAGTTTAGCAAACATTTAGAAAAAGAACATTTATTGGATAACATGGAAAAGAAGCCTCCCGCTGGATCTCTGAGATGTTTTAGTATTCCTCTCACCTCTTTCATTCATGGAGAGATTTTATGTGGATACGCTGCCTGCTCGGCTCAAAAGGACTGGTCTAAAAGTTAAAGTTGGCCTTGCTGTTAACTGTAACACTCTCTTATTGCAAATAACTCTGGATGATTGCTAGGGTGGGCATGAATATGTCACAGTGTGTGCACATTTTTGTATTTATATGATCTACTGCAAGGTTTACTCTTCAGCTGATTACCATTCAACTAGACCAGGTCAAGGCCTGAACTTTCAGTGTAGAAGCCTTTTTTTTTACATGCATCCAGTGGTACTATTCCCATCTTCAATACTAAGTATCAAATGGGTATGTTTATTATCCATGCTCTTTAACTGTCTGACTTACATGTTGTAAGTGCAGTTTGGGGAAGTTATAAACAGTTAAAACAGATAAAGGCAGCTGGGCAGGTGGAGATACAATGAAGAAGGTTGGCAACTGGAGATAAAGATCTCATCAGACTCCAAACCAACAAATACAAGTACAGTGGAACCTCCACTGTCATCATTAATCAGTTCTATAGTGTCTGATGATAACTGAAACGAGCAACAACAAGCAATGTTTCCCACAAGAAATATGTAAATCCAATTAATCTGTTCCAGATACTCCAGAATATTAACAAAAATACATTTTATATAGAATAACTGTAGTTTTACATACAGAACACAATGA